>CAJPIZ010001005.1:0-19119 GCA_905368565.1 Medioppia subpectinata | reverse complement strand
ATTGTCACGACTAAAACCGTCTCATATAAAACGTACATAAATGATGTTTAAATATCGGGGTTAATTATGCAATTAGTTAGCGTGTGATTCAAACAATGAGCAACGGTTTTACTGTGAGTTCCCTTCGCGTTCTTTTTTGACGCTCTAACCAAATGGCTACCTGTTAGGTACACCCGACGCGAGAGTGCCAGGTAGTGATCGCAAGCGCTTTATAGGCTCGGCGGCCCGGACGGCTATCGTCCCTTCGCGGTGCCGCTATTATATGCTCAGCGGCTCGGACGGCTACCGTCTCTCTGCGGAGCCGCTGTTATTGGCGCGGCCGATGTGCTCCTTAGCCGGAATTAGTTCGTTATGAGCACGAGCTCATAACGAGCATTACGAACACAGACTCCAAGATTTAAGGATAGCGTGAATGAACTGAGGCCATCGAAAACGCGATGCTTCTGAAGCAACCGAGACGGTTTGGTCAGACTTATTTGCTAAAGGTCTTATTGTACACTCTCAGACCAGGTTAAACAACCCGTCTATTTGTCTCTGAAGGAGACTCATTTTATACACACAATAAAGTTATGCGGATTAGTATCATGCAATATTGAGCTACATGAGTTATTTCAGTATAGCCGATAATACAATTAATATAATTAAATAGAGGGAAAAGAGAATGTGAACCTCGCGAGGCGTGCGGTTCAAAAGAACGAGTTAATTCATAATGGCGCTCGTTTCGCCGCTAGCGACGGTCAATTTCAATAGAGGGCAGGCCGCCAGACCTAGTGCTATGATGATTGTGTTTACCATGCGTATGTATTAGAGGTATTTGTTCACAATCACCGCGTAAATACTAACATTATACGTGTTGGTCATTTATATGGTCAAGACCTTCGTAGACCATAACATCAAATTTAAATAAGTACGGGACAATACAAGACAAGACAAATATAATATCAAAACCTTATGGTTATCATGAATACCATGCATATGTATTCGAGGTATTATGATTGACCATTAATTAAAAGTGTTTGCCATGCATATTTATTCGAGGCCACACAATTAATCATACAATACGTATTAAATATACTCTAAATAAAGTGCACACCTAGGCCGTAAGCACAATAGCCAGTAAATCAATTTAGTAAGGGTTTCTGTCAGTTGGTACACACCTGGGCGAAATTGTACCTGCCCGGGAAGCTAGGGTTCTCTTTAAATAATAGTGCACACCTCGGCCGAAAGCACTATGGCAGGCGGACAATCAAACACTGGGCTCTGTGTTTGATTAACATTGGACTCGGTCCAATACTTACTAATCAAAGTATATTCACAAGGAATTATACAGTGACCTGTTCGTTGGTCTGACCTGAGCATTCGATTCGCGTAAGTACTTAGCATATAACCTCAAGACTACAAGTTGGCCACGCGGGCCGCGTATAATTAATTAAATACAATACAAATATTTATAATAAGACAATAACTGTACGCATTGGATATATACTTTGCTTAAAACATTTATTAATAAGATATTTAAAAGGTTTACAAGACTTACATTTGATAAGTGAAGTTTGTTTCAGTCTCCGGGACTGCGGGGTGTGATTAGACGGAAAGACTCAGCTATCAAGCGGACTAAAAACCACTGACCAGCCGGTAGTCTTAAAATATATCGGAAAAGACAAAGACAAAAACTAATCCTATATTCTAATTCAAAAACTCTAAGACTATCTCTTGAAATAAGCCTAATAAAATGAGAGATCCGAGAAACGTGGTCACGGACTAGATGAGGGAAAAGGCTGTGTCTGAAATCGAGCTCTGCACGGCTTTTTATACCCCTTACTCGAGACACAAAACGTATAACATTCGTATACATTCAGCATTGCCGAGTGCTATTGCATTTGACCAATCAGAGGATTTAGATGTATTATTCCTTGACTGTAGGAGTACCTCATAATGCACTGCGATGGTATGGCAGTGCCCGAACAATGTATAATTCAATGTGTGTGGCAGTATACAGAGCATTGCATTAAAGAATACATGGTGTAATGTATGAGGCAATGCGTGAAGCAATGCTATGAAGCAATGCTATGAGGCAATGCTATGAAGCAATGCTAGAGAGCTGTGGTATATTGGCTCTATATGTGCTATATATTATGTGTGGCTCACAATAGTTGACTATATGCCGGTATTGGTGGTGTATACAATAAATGATGTTAAGGCAATACACAGAACCGTATTGAAATACATATAAAATACATTGGATTATACTGATCAATTGTCTTTATAATTTAATAGTAATTACACCTCTTGCCGTACGTCTGATATGACGTTATGATGTTATAGCAGGGTAAGCCCCCTTCACTATAGCAAGTGTCAATTGGTCCGCTCGAGTTCCGGTCTGCGGGGTTTTGGTCAATATTCCCGATGAATTGGGAAATATGAATATAACTTATGTTTCAATTAATTAATTAATGCTATGAACTTTGCTGTACGTTTAATATGGTGTTATGGTATTATAGGAGGGTAAGCCCCCTCCGGTGTGGCATGTGTTAATTAGTCCGGTCGAGTTCCCGTCTACGGGTTTTTGGACAATGTTCCCGAAGTTATGGGAAATAAGCATATATATGGGTTTTAATTAATTAATTACTACTGCCGTCTTCACCGTACGTCTGATCTCATTATCTAATTATATGGTATGGGTACTGATCTACAATATGGCATGACCCATAGGGTCTGGTCGAGTTCCCGTCTGTGGTGTTTCGGGTAATGTAACTAATATATATGGAAATATTCATATAGCGGGTTTATTAATTAATCTATTATAATTACGGGTTTAGCTGTACGTCTAATCTGATATTCTGATTATGTTAATAGGTCATTGATCTATCCTATGGTATAACCCATTGACTCGGGTTGAGTTCCCGTCTGGGGGTTTTCGGGTAATATAACTAAAGTAATGGAAATATTCATATATTCGGTTAACTAATTAATTTATAATTGCTATGGGTTTTGCTGTACGTTTAATCTGATTTATTAATTATATGCATGGGTTATTGGTTTATAATTAAATATAACCTAATGGGTCGGGTCGAGTTCCCATCTGGGGTGTTTCGGGTAATGTTTGTATAAATATGCTATTATAAGTCTATGTGTTGAATATTATATTGACTAGTGCTGCCATCTCTGGCTGTACGTCTCTAAACTTGTTATCGGTATAATCTAGGGTGTCTACTGGTCACATTGATAGGTCACACTCGGGTGTCCGGAGTTCCGGACTATGTGTTATCGGTAAATATATATGATGTTATAACTGAAATATGAGGTTTACTTATGATTGTAATTAAGTTATAATTAGCTCATTAGCTGTACGTCTCATATGAGCTCATAATATCATTCCCTAATGTCTAACCTTTACAATGATATATCACATGTGTCTGTCCGCAGTTCCCGTCGGGTCCGTTCGGGTCGGTCTAATGATCACCTAAGGTCTGAGTTTGGTTTTCTATACCAAGGCCTTGTATTCTCTATACAGCCTATTATATCTCATAGCTATCAACACCTCCTGACTGTCCTGACCTCCGGCGTTCGGGTCTGGCCACTTCGGGACACTACCCCGAATCCGCATGTAAACAAGGGTGAACAGAGTGAGCCCTCCGACTCACAGTGACACCTCTTGGGTATGGCCACTAGTGTTATGGCTTAAGCTCTTAATTAATAGGTACANTGAACAGAGTGAGCCCTCCGACTCACAGTGACACCTCTTGGGTATGGCCACTAGTGTTATGGCTTAAGCTCTTAATTAATAGGTACAGTCATCGTGTGAAAGCGCGAAAAAATACAAAAAGGGGTAAAACCACTAATAAGTGGGCGTATCTTATCTTAACCACTTTTATTTCTTACAGTATTTAACCGCAAAATGACCACAATGCATCTGGAGCAAAGGGCGTTCACACCCGCATACGCGAGTCTCACATCAAATACATCGGTATACCAGGGGTTACGCCCGCGATATTACTCGTGTCGGGTATCAGTTTGGCGCCCGAAAGGATGCTTTTAAACAGCCAATTGCTGGGCACTCCTACCCTATGGAATCAAATTGTATTATGGTTATTTCACCGCATATTATTAACACAGGTATTAATTTTTGTTTAATCATTTTATTTATTTTTGTTTTTTGATTAGAAAATATACAAAATTAATGATTACCTGTTTGAATTAAAGTTAACAATAAAACCTACTAGTTGCCATAAAAACATATTGATTATTGAACAATAGTTATCATAAAATTTTAAAAATAGCTACCATGTAGGCTTGCCAACTCGTCAAGGTTTGCCTTGATTGTCAAGGAATAGGGGGTTTTGTCAAGGTGTAAGGCGAGGGTCTTTCCTTGACATTGTAATGTCAAGGAATGTAAAACTCAAAAATTGTGCACTTTTATGATACTGTATGCAAACATTTTATGTAACTTTACTATGTATTGTTTTGGTAATAAACAAAATACCAGAATGTATAAAGTAAATAAACTTTAAAAATAATAATATTTAGAATAAATGATTTTTGATAGAAGTGGACAAATATTTAAAATATATTTATGTAAATTTTATCAAAAACAGGACAATTTCCTTTTAAAATTTACAATAAAAACGTTGGTCAAGGAAATGTCAAGGCGAATTCTTGAATTTTTTAAAATTTTCAAGAAATGTGTCAAATTGAGTTGGCAAGCCTACTACCATGTCGTGTTCCGTATTGTTTACAATTATTATAAATCATAATTTATGATACATGCTATATACATTTATACCCGTAGTAGTTCATTGATATAATTTATTAAATCATTATAATAGATATGGGATGATGGTCCAATCTGGAGCAATCTAAACTGTCCATCAAAGCCCATATTTACACAAAAATCATTTTGGTAAGAATGATTATCGTGGACTAGTTAAAAAATATTACAATAATTTACAATAACTAAAATTATAAATGTTAATAAACGTGAATTAATTTAATTATGACAGACTAATTAGTTTAATTAAACTATCTAGCTATATTAAATGAAATGAATATATTTATGTAAATTTTATTAATAATTTAAGTAGGAACAAATACAAATTTATATAAACAAACTCAGACCACGTCAGTAATAATCTTAACAGTCAAACTGTCGGCAATATGTTTCTCAGTGACATCTCCTTTGGCCACAAACTGCACTGTCTTTGTCTCGTCAAACATGAAGAACCCGTTGTCCACAAAATGACCGCTAATTCCCGATCCGAGCTTCAGGTCGAGCGCCACGAATGAGGCCACGGCTTTGTTGCTTCACTTTTGCAACCGATTTGATAATATTAATCAACGTTAAAATCTACATCAAATCCATATATCATATTTATAAATTACGTCACTTTAAAATTTTTGATAAAAATAATTCTAAGTCGAATAACGCGAAATAAGTGCATCAATTGCAATCAATGATGTTTCCCATATTTTAAAACATATGAACTTATCTGGAGGTCAGACTTGTGGTAGTCATGGCTAGTGTCGACCGAACCGCCCATCAGTATATGAATTTCTCGGAACTTGTCAACACTGGAAACATTTTTAACGTAACAATAACCTTATTAATAAGGCTGAGGCCGTAACCTTCAGTTAACTATACACTCCAGACTTTAACTCTAGTCTGTTAATTTAATCGACACTCTGTCAGTGTTTTACATTCAGCACCGCTCTTATATAACAAGCATATTATCTCAAGTATACAATCGTTTAAATGATAATTAATACCACTATTTTGTATTGGGACCATCTCAATATTTTTTGCTTAAAATTTTCTAATAGGGTTAGCATAACAAAAAACCTGTCTTTATTGAGCCATAAAATCTATACTAGTGAACAGATTTTAGTAATTCTTTTTTTATTGTGTGCAGAATTTATCCCTTTACAAATTACCCATGGGGACTATCTCTATATTTCTTATGGTTTGGCCAATAAAATAATGATTCGGAATCGTCCCATATTGTGTATACCAGTAGGTAAGGAGCCCCTATAGCGCAAAAGCACTGTCAAAGGCAGGGTTTTTCCCCTCTTTTTCCCCCTCTTCCCCCTCATTTCTTCCTTTCCCCCTCTTGCCCCCACCCTCAAAATCGTTACGTTATTTATGGACAGCCCAGTGTTTTTTAAGCAAATCCCATTGAAATCAATACAAATATGGTAAGAGTCATACATAAATGATGTTACATAATAAATACAAAAACAGAACCCCAATCAAATCATTATAAGACCACAGGCCATTGTGATATCAAGTTTAGACTAGACCGTTGGATGGCGCTCACATCGACTTACAAAATTTAACAAAACAAGTAAATGAAATTAACATGGGATTCAATAGGAAAAATGTTAACAACGAAATTAGCGCCGGTCGGCCAAATGGCAAATTGATATTTCCATTATGTGTTAAATGTGCTAAGAATTGTACAAAAATATGTAATTGTGTGGACAGGTCATTTATAGGTACATGGGTTAGTGAAGAATTAAAATTAGCTATTGATAAGGGGTATTTAATTAAAGAAATATATGAAGTATTAAATTTTAAGTGTGATATCAATGAGAATAAATTTATAAAGTATATTGATATGTGGTTAAAAATTAAACAGCAAGCCTCTGGCTGGCCTAATTGGTGTTTGACTGAAACTGATAAATTTTATAAAAAGTTCGGCTCTGGGACACTTTTTCCCCATAGACCTAATGTTAATTTTTTCGGAAACAAAGTCGAAAATCTCAAAAGTCGTACGGTGAAATTCGGTCAAATTTTATATAGATATAGTATATGATATGGCGTACAAGATAGCAAGATAAAATGTGTGGTATCGGCATTCCCGGGTACAACCAGATACCTCTATTAAATCTATAGGAAGACAAAGACTTCTCGATTATACCAATATAATAATATTCTATTTATGTATTATTATTAAGCCGTTCAAAAAAACTTGTCGCCTCAAGAATCGTTATATCTCCCAAACGGAATGAGCTAGATCAATTCTGTAAAATGTAAAACAGAGTTCGACATGTCTAGTTTTTTGTATCAAAAAATTATTAAAGTCACGTGACTAGAACATGGAAATTTTTGGGTCATTTCAAAATGCTATGGTTTTAGCCCAGTTGAAAAGGGGGGTCGGAAGGCGGCGGGTATGCTATTTGAACGAGGAGATGTGAAAGTATATTATAGCAAAGTTTGACTAAAATTAGTCCAGCCATTTACGAGAAATTGTCAATTTTATTAACATTAGGTCTATGGGGAAAAATATGGGGAAATATATAAAAGTCTACCTTTTATAACTACTAAAATGTAGTATAAAAAGGTCAAAATTGGGCAATTTTTGGCCAAATTTGTTGAATATTTTGTTCGTTACGAAAAAATATTTATTCGATGTTCATCAAACTTTGCTATAATATACTTTCACATCTCCTCTTCCAAATAGCATACCCTCCTCCTTCCAACCCCCCTTTCAACTGGGCTAAAACCATAGCATTTCCAAATGACCCAAAAATTTCCATGTTCTAGTCACGTGACTTTAAGAATTTTTTGTCAGAAAAAACTAGATATGTGCACCATCATTTTACAGTTTACAGATTTGATCTAGCTCATTCCGTTCGGGAGATATAACGATTCTTGAGGCGACAAGTTTTTTTGAACGACTGGATATCAATAAATTATATGTAACTACTATTTTATATAAAATATATTAAAACTATTATTGCTAACAGTTTTAATAAATATAGTATGGGTCAATTCAATTGTTTAATTTTCTTTGTTAAATCATTTAATTATTAATTTTTAAATATGCATGTTTAAATAATACTTACATGTAATTATAATACTACTGCATAGAATGCTTGTCACTAGATGTCCCTATACAGCTACACATCCCTATCCATCCAATACTAACTTTAAATTATTTTATTGTAAATATAAAATACCATATTGAACACATTAATTTAATTAATAGCCATACAGACTTATTCAATGAATAATGTGCACAACAAAAAATAGTACTATTTTTATTTTATCGTGCCTGGCTAATATATTTTGTAAGTTTAATTGATATTAAAACAATTTATATTTCAATTATACAAAAATAGTTGTTAATCATAATTGTACAAAACTGTGTAAATTTTTATAAATTAAATTAAAATATTAATATATTGAAAAATGTATACATGTATTGTAAAATATAATTATATTATTTTATAAATTAATGAGTGTTTTGATCTAGAGTGTGGTACTTGTATAGACAACAATGAGCAGGCTCTGGACGATTTTTTAGTTGATATCGAAGCAATTGCTATTTAAAACCCAATGCCCAATACTAGTGACAACATTACGAAATGCTGTAATCAACGCAAATTTGGTGACCTTTTCAATCTAATGTTAGTAATTAATACATTATTTATTGCAGTTTATTATGTTTTAATAATTATAAAATTTAATTTATATATAATATTAGTTGTATTAATTATAACATCAATTTATATTCGGAATGATTAGTGATAATTAATAAAAAGCATTTGGTGTTTTTAATTCATATATATAATAGTATGATTGATGACCACAACAACAATGAAGACTTGTATTCCTGTCTCAGAACATGCGAATGACCACAAACACCGAAGTTATAGCTGCATGCTTTGGCTTATAATATTACAATAAGATAAACGACATTATTAATGTAAAATGCTAGTTTTTAGTTCATTAAACCCTATGCTTACGGTTAGAGATTGGTTTACAACTTTGATGTTTGTAGCCATTCGCTTGTTTTAAGACATTAATACAAGTATCCACATTGCTTTTTGGTTATTAAGTAACCTTAATAGTGAATGAAAATGTTATTAAATATAATGCATAAAAAACATACGAGTAATATTTATTCTCTAAAACAATAACATTAAAAATTATATATTGTCAGAAATAAAAGTGGTTAAGATAAGATACGCCCACTTATTAGTGGTTTTACCCCTTTTTGTATTTTTTCGCGCTTTCACACGATGACTGTACCTATTAATTAAGAGCTTAAGCCATAACACTAGTGGCTAGAAATAAAAGTGGTTAAGATAAGATACGCCCACTTATTAGTGGTTTTACCCCTTTTTGTATTTTTTCGCGCTTTCACACGATGACTGTACCTATTAATTAAGAGCTTAAGCCATAACACTAGTGGCCATACCCAAGAGGTGTCACTGTGAGTCGGAGGGCTCACTCTGTTCACCCTTGTTTACATGCGGATTCGGGGTAGTGTCCCGAAGTGACCAGACCCGAACGCCGGAGGTCAGGACAGTCAGGAGGTGTTGATAGCTATGAGATATAATAGGCTGTACAGAGAATACAAGGCCTTGGTATAGAAAACCAAACTCAGACCTTAGGTGATATATTAGATAGACCCGAACGGACCCGACGGGAACTGCGGACAGACACATGTGATACATCAATTTAAAGGTTAGACATTAGGGAATGATATTATGAGTTCATATGAGACGTACAGCTAAAGAGCTAATTATAACTTAATTAAAACCGTGGGTTAACTTCATATTTCAGATACAGCATCATATATATTTACCGATAACTCATAGACCGGAACTCCGGACACCCGAGTGTGACCTATCAATGTGACCAGTAGACACCCTAGATTATGTCTATAACAAGTTTAGAGACGTACAGCCAGAGATGGCAGCACTAGCTATTTTAGTATTCAATCCATAGACATAATATCAAATAGTATAAACATTACCCGAAAACACCCAGACGGGAACTCGACCCGAACCAATATGTCATAGTATATATTAGAGGGACAACCCATTAACACAATTAGCAAATCAGATTAAACGTACAGCAAAACCCATAGCAATTATAAATTAATTAGTTAACCGAATATATGAATATTTCCATTACTTTAGTTATATTACCCGAAATACCCCAGACGGGAACTCGACCCGAGCCAATGGGTCATAATATAGGATAGACCAATGACCTATTAACATAATCAGAATATCAGATTAGACGTACAGCTAAACCCGTAATTATAATAGATTAATTAGCAAACCCGCTATATGAATATTTCCATATATACTAGTTACATTACCCGAAACACCCAAACGGGAACTCGACCAGACCCTATAGGTCATACTATATTGTAGGTCAGTACCCTGTCCATATAATTAGATAATGAGATTAGACGTACAGCAAAGACGGCAACAGTAATTAATTAACTAAAACCTATAAATATGCTTATTTTCCCATAACTTCGGGAACATTGTCCAAAAACCCATAGACGGGAACTCGACCGGACTAATTAACACTTGCCACACCGGAGGGGGCTTACCCTCCTATAATACCATAACACCGTATTAGACGTACAGCAAAGTTCATAGCATTGATTAATTAATTTAAACATAAGTTATATTCATATTTCCCTTTATATCGGGAATATTGACCAAAACCCCGTAGACCGGAACTCGAGCGGACCAATTGACACGTGCTATAGTGAAGGGGGCTTACCCTGCTATAACATCATAACGTCACATCGGACGTACAGCAAGAGGTGTAATTACTATTAATTTATAAAGACAATTGACCAGTATAATCCAATGTATTTTGTATGTATTTCAATGCGGTACTGTATATTGCCTTAACATCATTCATTGTATGTACCACCAATACCGGCATACAGTCAACCATAGAGAGCCGTATTCATTATATAGAACTTATAGTGCGCATTGTGCACAAATTGTATAGCATTGCCTCATGCATTGCTTCATACATTGCAACATGCATTGCCTCATACATTATACCATGTATTGCTTAATGCAATACTTCATATACAGCCACACATATTGGATTATACATTGTTCGGGCACTGCCACACTATTGTAGTGCATTACTAGCTACTCCTACAGTCAATGAATAACACAACTAACTCTGATTGGTCTAAACAATAGCACTCGGCAATGCTGAATGCATACGAATATTATACGTTTGGAGTCTCGAGCAAGGGGTATAAAAAGCCGTGCACAGACCATTTACGGTACGCTTTCTCTTAACCTCACAGTCCGTCTCCACGCTGGTCAGATCTCTCATCAGTTTTAGCTAATTTTCAGAGAAAGTCTTAGAGTTTTTGAGTTAGAATATAGGTTCAGATTTTGTCTTTAACTTTTCCGATATCTTTTAAGACTACCGGCTGGTCAGTGGGTTTTAGTCCGCTTGATAGCTGAGTCTTACCGTCTAATCACAGTCCGCAGTCCCGGCGACTGACTTGAACTTCACTTGTCATAATGTAAGTCTTGTAAACCATTTTAATACTTTATAAATAAATGTTTAAGCAAAGTATATATCCAACGCGTGCAGTTATTATCTTATCATAATTATTATTATTGTATTTAATTAATTATACGCGGCCCGCAAGGCCAACTTGTAATCTTGAGGTTACTCGCTAAGTAATTGCGCGAATCGTATGCTCAGGTCAGACCAACGTACAGGTCATTGTATAAATCTTCGGAAATATACTTTGATTAGTAAGTATTGGACCGAGTCCAATGGTAATCAAACACAGAGCCCAGTGTTTGATTGTTTGCCTGCCATAGTGCTTTTGGCCAAGGTGTGCACTATTATTTAAAGAGAACCCTAGCTTCCCGGGCAGGTACAATTTCGCCCAGGTGTGTACCAACTGACAGGAACCCTTACTAAATTGATTTGCTGGCTATTGTGCTTTCAGCCTAGGTGTGCACTACTTGAATGTTTTACCGGCTATTGTGCTTTCAGCCTAGGTGTGCACTATTATATAGTTGATTGTGTGGCCTCGAATAAATATGTATGGCAAACACTTTTAACTAATGGTCAATTGTGATACCTCGAAGACATATGTATGGTATTCATGATAACCATAAGGTTTTGATGTTGTATTTGTCTTGTCTTGTATTGTCCCGTACTTATTTAAATTTGATGTTAACGGCCTAGGAAGGTTTTGACCATATGAATGACCAACACGTTTGATGTTAGTATTTACGCGGTGATTGTGATACCTCGAATACATATGCATGGTAAACACAATTATCATAGCACTAGGTCTGGCGGCGTTTGTTTTAAGTACTTCTCAAACGACGGAAATACTAATCACTTATTGACAAACATTTATTTAATTTCGCATATTTTATGAAACAATTCAAAACTTTCTCTTAACTGAAACTCATTTAGATATTAAATGCAATAAAAATTATTTTAAAAGGTTGTCACTAATTATGGAAAAAATGAATTCATTTGATTAATATCTAATATATTATGTATTCGTGGATCAAATGTCTAATAAAATGATAGCAACGAAAGGGACGGCACTTAAGATACCGAGTGTTGGCATTAATGCGAGGATTAATATATACAATACTTATGTGAACCGATTGTTTACACCTTATATGCAATATTGTTGACAAAATACAGGTATTTATAAATAATTCAAGTTAAGCAAATAATTATAAACATTAATATAAGAATTATTCAAAATAAATAATTTAAAATTATAAAAGAGTTGTATTTTAATTGCTACTGAAATTGTGTGTACAGAGTGTCCAATGAATTACACATATTATATGTATTATGTATACCAAATCCATATTTAAATGTAAAGTTTATTCTCCGGAATGTGAGACAAACAGAGTATGAATTCTATAATAATTTTTGTAGTTTTCAACGAATCAAACTAAGCGTACGATAAATACAAAGATAGTTGTGATAAGGATTGCCATCATATTTATCACGCCTTAGCGTTGGATAAAACAGAGTTTATGGAACTCACGGATAGTGTACTCACAATTCAATACAATTTCATTACATATGTCATAAAAAATATACATTTGTTAACTACATGTCAGACATCGGGGATCTGTTTGGGCTGTGGTTTAAGTTAACCTTTATAGACATCAGTGTTTTGATTGCATTACTATTTTCTCTCATTAAACTTACATTTGTGACAATTATTAGTAAAACACTTAAACTTTGCAAATAAAGAATTTCATTGTACAAGTCATGAAAAATAATTTTTATTAACTACATGTCAGACATCGGGGGTCTATTTGGGCTGTGGTTTGGGGTGGCGTTCATAGACACGAGTGCTTTGATTCCATTACTATTCTTTTAAATTAAACGTATACTTCTATCGCTTATTAACGAAAGGCTTATAATTGTCTCACAATTAATATACAATTTTATTGAACGATTTCTATCACAACTTGAATACAATTGTGTCAATCATTACAATACCTATAATTGGATATTAAATCTATTCAATAACCTATTATTATTTCTTATTTCCCACACAAACAGCACTTACAATAATTGAATTGAAAAACAAATCAACAAATAGTATACCACTTGAATCCATACCAGCCGTCAATCTATCTTATAAACACGTGTTGCAATTGCTATCACGACTGAGAGCGTAGAATTATGTCAATCATTACAATACCTATTCATTAATTTTTAATAACTTTTCATTTCCCATAAAAAAAACACTAAAAATAATTAATTTTAAAAATATTTCATCAGATAGTATACCCATACCTGCCGTAACTCTATGCTATGAAAACTACGTAAAATATAAAAATATGCATTAAATTTATAACATAAATTTTAAAATTCACTTTTGGCATACAGGACTATTTTTATAAGCAATTCTGAATATTGTAATAATTTTACAATTTACAGTTAGTACAAATTACAATCAACATTCGTTTGACTTTTTCCTTACAACATACAATATATTTAATAATGGTTAAAAATTAGTATATCATGTTTGTGTATTTGATAGACAGTAAGTATTATAGAGGTCCTTTTACAGGACACCATCATGTGATGGGAAATGACAACTAATTGTCAGGGAATAATCGAAGACAGTAGTATGTGCATTAGTAATTGAAACAAATTAGTTAAAACAATTAGATATTTACATGTAAATTGGTAGCGTGTCAATCACTCTAAAGGGCGTACAATTTGGACTGTTATGTCAATCATCTCCACCGCCGATCACCATAAATGTGACGTTTAACTCTATTCACTAATAATAATTAATACTTAATTAAATAACATCACTGTTGAGCCATCCAATCGTCCCGATTATGCCATACGAGCTATATTTAAAACTAAATACTTAAACCTTATACATTAATTGTGGATAAAAATAAATGTCAAATTAGTTAATAAAATATATACAATATGAGAGAGAGAGAGAGAGAGAGAGAGAGACGGCAAAAGTGCCGACTTTAGAATAGAAGTTATTTACATTTAAAGGCTAAAGTTAATATATAAGAATAGCATTGAAAACACAATACAATACATTAGGAATAGATTGGAATAAACATTTTAGCTGAGAGAGAGAGAGAGAGAGAGAGAGAATTAAATAATAATACAATTTAGATTACATTTTTAAAAGGGTTTTATTAAATATAAAAGTAAATACAATATAAAATAATACATAATAATAAGAGAAGTGTTTGAGAAGAGCGGAGAGAAGTGTAGAGTTAAAGAGTAGTGAGAGCAAGAGAGTTATCGTCTAAAAACCTATTCCATATATACTCGTTATACTAATCTCAGTGAAGGGTTTAATCTCAACACTGAATACCATTGGATGCGAGCATCAATACAATGGTGACTGAACTTTGGAAACCTGTATTCTGTAGTCCATTGACCACAGAATACTTGTGTTTCTATATTTGCATTTCTCCTGCAAATACTATAAATTAATTTTCTGACAGTTTCTAAAAATTCATTTTAATACTAATCTATTGATTATTAACTTTACAATATATATATATACATTTATACTAATGTGTGCTCATTAGTATCCATATGGAAAAGTTAATTTATTCTGTGCATATCTTTTATCAGAAGTAACTCTAAATCTCTTATCAAAATATCTTGTTTTAATTTGATTATGTCTGTTTAAATCAAACTGCCTCTGTTTAATAAATATAGGGTCAGTTTCAGGATCACAATTGGCTAATTCGATAAGCTTATTAAAGTCAATACTTTGTTTAGCCAGAAAATTCATTTGTATTCCTTTGCATTTTAAATTTGATACAATACCATCATTTGTCTGTACACTATACCCATAATTCTTTGGACCTAATGATGCAAATTCTATACATTTTGAATCATTTCCATAATTTTTAAATACTTCATCAGTTAAGTCGCCTAAATAATCACCACATTCAATCTGTGGATCAGATAATTTTCTATAATATAAAACTGAATCAGTGTCATGATATAATAAACTATAAGGTCTTATAGATTCAATTTTATCCATTAATTCATATAATTTAATTCTGGCATAAGCTGTAACAAAGCTAGCAACAGTTAAATTATATTTCATTGCCTTTGCCATTTCATCATTTTTGTATTGCCAAGTCAAAATCATGGTCTCATCTGTAACCATATATTCACCACTAATCTCTTTATCCTGATCTAAAACTATATCAAAATAATCACTCAATGATTTAATAATCTCAGTTTGGGATTGATTAGGTCTTTGCGCAAACTTCCCCCAAAATGAGTTCAACATAATTTTTGCAATCCAACGCAAGGTTTCATTCTTTTCAATTTTAGTATAATCCAAATCAATATTTTCTTTGCTTTTATAATTTTCAATATATTGAAATTTATCAGTTTCAGTCAAACACCAATTAGGCCAGCCAGAGGCCTGTTGTTTAATTTTTAACCACATATCAATATACTTTATGAATTTATTCTCATTGATATCACACTTAAAATTTAATACTTCATATATTTCTTTAATTAAATACCCCTTATCAATAGCTAATTTTAATTCTTCACTAACCCACGTACCTATAAATGACCTGTCCACACAATTACATATTTTTGTACAATTCTTAGCACATTTAACACATAATGGAAATATTAACTTTTTTCTTATAACAACAGGTAATACGGGTAAGTATAACCCTTTAGGTGCAATAACTTTACATTTAATGATACCAAAATAACTTTTTAATGAATAATCAAAATTATTATTTATAATTTCTGGATGACCTACAGGGTATGCATTATACTTTAATACATATGGGTATAAACTACAGAAATCTAAATATTTAATTTCCTCATCATGATTAATTGATTTATAAAATTGTATATTATTAGTTCTCCCGCCAAAAAATGCTTCCCTTATTTTAATTGGCCCAATATGTTTTAAAGTTTTATAATATTTAAATCTCATATTATAAAATTGCTTTAAATCTAAATTTTCATACATACATTTATCAAATTGACATTCCCAAATACTAATTACATTATAATTTTTGCTTAAAAATTCCATTTTCTCAATAACTTGTTTGTGTCGTTCATTTAAACTATAAGATAAACCTCTATTTACAATATACTTATCATCTCTATCAATATCATTTTGACACAAACAACCATGCCAATAACATCCTAAATATTCATATATTGTTTTATTTGTTTCATCGTACCCGTCTACCCAATACTTCCCTATTCTATACTCTCTAATTACATTGATATTATTAGTTTTCTCAACCCAATCTAACCAACAGTTACTGGAAATGGAAAATATTTTTGATTTTTTATATCCTTCTACAGGAGTATTTGCCAATTCATTATGATTTAAAAATAAGGCAGTAAATGTTTCCATAGCAATAGACGCTAAGGTAAATGAACGAGTAATAGGATCTAAACTTGTAATAGTTTTAAATGATTCCCTAAATTTTAAAACACATTTCAATAAAATATCTACATCATTAAGACAATAACTAATTAATTCATCTTTGAAACACCAATCAGTCCTATTAATTTGGGTCAAATGCCATTGTTCTAATTTAGTCTTTTTATCAGATGGCATATATTCTACCCCAAAATATTTCAAATCAGGAATCTTCCCTATATAATTATAATTTTCAGGTCTATTAAACAAATGGGGAAAATCTCCCTTTTTAATAGAAATATCTAAACCTAAAGCTTTAGGTAATTTCTCTAATGATTGCAAAAAGAAGTTCAATGAATCCAACATTTTAACATTACCACATCTAATTAATAAAATTTTGCGACCCCTTAACACTACATCTACTTTATCATAATATCTATTCCATAATTCTCTCAACACAAATTGTGCATCATATCCCCTGGCATTATGAGCAAATGCATAAATTAACGATTGATTTTTTTCAGCAATAATCGCCAATTCTCCAAATAAATAGTCTACAAATAATCTAATACAATCAGAACCAAAATATGTTTTAGTTTCTGATTTACAGACAAAACATTCACTATCATCAATACATTTATCACATTTAACTTTACATATTAATAGATTAGGTACATGTTCTAAGTTTTCCTGTGTACATTCAATATCATAGGAAACTATAAATTTATTAATTTTATCCTCATCTTTTAAATCACATAACAATTTAGGTGTTATATAACAATAATGTGGTTGTTTAGTATATGTCTCTCTACACTTTTTACAAATATATAAACCACATGTATGTTTATTGCTAGATTTATAAGATAAATCACAAGTATTACATCTTTTTAAATATTTACATAATTTATTATTTATATGATTATTTAAACACATATTACTTTTAAAAAATCTATGACAATCTAAACACATAATCTTTTCGTTATCTACATAATTACATGACATATAACAATCACTACATTTATACGGACAACGATGTTTACAAAACGACATATATGGAACGTGACATAATTCACAAAAATAACTTTGCCCATAATACCCCCTAATATTGATAATAGTATTATAATGATTATTAATATATTGTATATATAATTTGTTAATGTTATCAGGACCTTTGAATAATATATTATACTTATTTAAAGAATCAATTACATATATTTGATAATTAGTCAATTTTAATTGAATTAATTTCCAATCATCTAATCCAATAGGCTTATCAAAAGGAATGTTTAAATCATTAGCTAATTTAATTGTTTCATCTAATTGCTTAGATCTGTCTGATTTAATTAGATGTTTCCATTCTTTTAAATTCAAATTATGTTTATTATCAAAATGATATTTTGCAATATATAAAGCCCTTAGGCCACATGAATTGTCAGTATTATTGATAGCTACTATTGATCTTTTATTTCTATTTACATAATCTATTGTTTTTGGAGCTTTTGGAATTTTTTTAGCTTTCCCTGAACCTACAGGTGTTTTAGTTAAAGAGATTACCAATTCAAATTTCCCGCTTGCAAAAAATGCTTTAAAACTCTGTACAACCCTTTCTATACGATTAAATATAGTTAATATATTAAATTGGCTTACTTTTTTAGGTGCAATGAATATTGGGGTTTCCATGTCAGGATGAATTAAGGACACTGAAAAGTAATCTTCATCGTCTGCTGAAGACAACATATTCTCAAACATTACAACATATATTCAACATACATATATACTTATATATTCTTATAATTTACAGGAGTCGTGCACCTGTTTATACAGAGGTTCGCGCCCTCTTAATTAAACACTAAATAACTAGGGAGCGCCCCCTAGCGGTATTAATACCATACACACACAACACACAATATCAAACTCGATGAAGTGTGACGCAATCGATGTCGTAAGTATGTCACATGACCAGTGTGACGTCATCACAATACAAGCCTCTGATTGGTTTAGAGGTAAATGGGCGTGGCTTAATCGAAAACTAAGCTTCTGATTGGTTGATGAGTAAAATGGGTGGGGAAAAATCCCTGCCTTTGACAGTGCTTTTGCGCTATAACGGGACCTTACCTACTGACGCCACCATAACTGAGTTCACCGATTATTTGAACGATATGGACGTTAGGGATATGACGGACAGGGAGTACAGAGAGTGGGCGGCGTTACGCGCACTACTCGGTACACGACGGGATGAGTTCGACTTTACGTTTGACAATTTTTCGACCATGCATGACTCGACTGTGATCTCGGTTAATTTAAGCATACATTTTATTTGTAACATGGCGTTCAATATATCTTGCACATCGCAATTAAGCATATTGATATAACGAATTATATTTATAACAAAGTTGTAATGTGCAAGATATATTGAACGCCGTTTTATAAA
>CAJPIZ010001004.1:0-19128 GCA_905368565.1 Medioppia subpectinata | reverse complement strand
AACTTACTTTAATTCAAAATGACTGCAATATATTCAGTCATTCAATTTGTTATGGAATTAAGTTTCACTTTTTGTTTGTGTTGTGAACGTAGGGATACTCACAAACACTCATAACTATTCCTCTCCAACCATCCCTTCACTAATCCTATTTCCATCAAAACAATCACTATTCTTGATATATATCTTTATTAATTCACTTTAATTGTTGACAATTTATTTATTTGTTAAATTATTTTTTTATCATTATCATTTTAAGTGGTTATGAAAATATAGTACAAATATAGTTGTAGTAAAAATGTATATTGGTGTATATTAAATAATTGTTAAAATGTTATAAAATTCAAATTCAATATCTAAATAATATCATAATTGTAATGTATTAATAATAATATATATGAGGGCAAAGTAATCAACACTTCTAGTGATAAGGCTCTAGTGTTGACCAACTTTTATCTCTCAATCAATATTATTAAAAGAGTGAATCATAGCTCTTAACAAGAATATCATTTGACGAGTTATAATATACCATATTTTCACATCAAAGCAATGTTTATCGTTATATTATTTTCATTAATTTAGTGCTTATTCTTAAAGTTATTCTCAATAGTTTGAATTGCAAAAGTATTTTTCACCTCATATTATATATTGTTTATGAGTTATAGAGTACTCGTATATAAGACTGTTATTTGTAACAAAAAACAACACATAAGTCTCGACATAATATAACACACAAATATAGAAATAATACTTTTTCCATATGTCATCATTTCATTGACAAAATAACTCTCTCTCTCTCTCTCTCTCTTTTTCTGTAACTTATAGAATTGAATTATATTAAATGTTGTAAACGATTTGTGTTTGAATGAAAGCATTTGTTTGTTATATAAGTTTGTGGAGTAAATCAAATACTGTGTTATATTAGAATTTTATGCTCACATTAAGCTCTCTCTCTCTCTCTCTCTCCCCCTCCCTCTCTCTCTCTCCAATAGCCTGATATAAAAGAGTTGTAATAGTCTTTGCCTTCAATTGTTATATATTTCTTTCTTTCCATTAAGTGTGACTACAGTATTGCACACAAACATACAGTAAAATCAATCTAATTATTACACTTAATGCAATATAATGTAAATACAATTTAATGAATATATAATTAAGAATATTTATTTAAAGTGATATCTAAAATATATTTTTAATAATAAACAGTATTTGAAAGAAAAATGAAAGATATAAATATTATATTTGGTTGAGTGTTAAGAATGAATGACTGGTTTTGTGCAAAATGGGAATATATGTGTATACAGTATATGGAAAGCAAAAGAATTTGTTGAATGAGAATATAATCTAAATATTTATTTTCTGACTTAACGTTTGATCTGAGATTTGAGAAGTGTTTTCTTATTGTGTTTACAAAGACGACCACTTAATTCATCGAGAGCTTAATGTGAGCATAAAATTCTAATATAACACAGTATTTGATTTACTCCACAAACTTATATAACAAACAAATGCTTTCATTCAAACACAAATCGTTTACAACATTTAATTAAAACATTTTTCTATAAATTAAATGTTTAATTCAACGAATAATGTTTATGAATAGTGTTTAAACATAAAAACAAAACATATTCGTACCGTTTTTGTGTGTTATAAAGAGGTTTGAGTGTTTGGGTTGATGTTTGGTAATGTTGAGAGAGTGAGTGCCGGCACTACTCCATCATAAATCTAGACTTAACTATATTTCAATACATTGTGTACTAAAAGTCAGTCACTATTCGACTGATATATAATGTAAGAACTCGTGTCCAGCACTCAATCAATCTATAAAAGTGTTAAACATATAAAAAAGACAATTCCATTGAATGCATGCATTGCTACCAAAAGCTATTATATGAGGAATGCCTCTCTCCCTCCCTCTCACCCCAATCTCACTACTATTCCCCTCTCATTCACAACACATTAGCACCGATTCTGTACTTATTTCTAACTTTATTTCCTAATTCTTTTCAATTTCGTTTGCCTTCGCTATTGAGAGCCATTCGTCCGCACCATTCGTTTTAGTAATACTTGTCAGCAATGCTTTCGTGAAAGAGATGAAGAAAACAAAAAACATTTGCCTAAAACCAAAACTTGACGACAAAAGTATTACAGATTACCTAAAAATTTAGACTCAATGAGCGATGTTTACAGAATAAAAGGAGTTATTATTTATGGCAATATTAACACTAACGTTAGACACTTTCCTCCCGGTCCAATATATTCCGGGAATATATTTTTGAGAAATAGGAAAATAAGATAAAATGTTACCAAACGGTGACCCGTCGATGTATATTAGTAGTTTTTCCTAACTGGATACAAGTATCTCAATATAGTTAAACATATTGTCAAATAAGTTAAATCTATTCAATTGTTTTAATTTAAATTAAATTTTAAATCATTTTTTGAACAAAACTACAAAAGTCGCGAAATATTTGGACTTAATTGATATTTAGAGACCCTGCTAACTCAGCATACAGATTTTCTGTGAGGAGGAATTGCATTAATGAATGCAATTATTTTCCTCAAAATTGATATCTTCCGGAAAATCCCCATATTTTAGGAGGGATCTTTCCCAAATACAAATTTTCCCAAAAGTGTCTAACATTAATTAACACACAATAAATGTTTACTCCATTGGTTCACAAGTTTGCAGTATTATAAAGTTTGAAACAATTTTTAAAACTTTTTTATAAGTGTTTCTTACATTAAAAATGTTGCAAATAAGTGGGCTTTTAATCTAAATCTGAGTTAATCCTTAATTTATAGTAATAAAAATAGCCATCAATTGGATGATCGGTTGACATACGATGAATGTGTCCCTAAAGAACAGTCTGGTCTCGACTTCACACTAATTTCGTCAGTATTTCATTATTATCTCAAATAATTAATCTTTTCGTTAAGAGAAGAGTAAAACTAATTAAAAGACTGCAAACAAAATAAATGAGAAACAATATCAAACTTAAAAATAATTGATAGCGTTTTTGGCCTTTAATTATTGTTTGTGTTTATATATTGTAGTGTTTATTGTGAGACAAAATATCAAACATTTATAATCAATTTTATCGAGATTTTTGACTGTTTTTAATGGAATTTATAAAAGAAAAAACAATTTATTCTTCAAACGAATCCGTTATGATTGAGTTGATGTGTGTTTTGCGAGTATAGTATAGCACGAAAAGGACTCATATTTGCAGACTAAGCATATATACAGTTGTATCCCATTTTCAGGCATACACTTCAGGCACAGGCACTACAAACAGAGTAGAGTTATATTCGCCTCAAGACTTGAAAATTCTTATGAGATTTTACTTTCGCTCTTCATTTTTGTGATCGAAATATTTTATGCAATGTTTAACTCATAAGAGACGAGTCAAACACACAAAATATTATTATTATTCATCTTTTTATTCAAGACTTAGATTATGTATAATTTGTTTAAAGAATACAACGAATCGATTATTATTATTGCTATTAATTGTGTTATAGAAGTGTTTTATAGAAGAAATTCGTTCAATTCATACACACATAACTCAAAGATTAAAAAATTTGTTTCTCTTGTTATCATAAATGCACGCATAAAGTGTCAGAAACACTATAACTGAAAATTAATTTAATGTTCCTCTCTCTCTCTCTCTCTCTCTCTCTCTCTCTNTCTCTCTCTCTCTCTCTCTCTCTCTCTCTCTCTCTCTCTCTCTCTCTCTCTCTCTCTCTCTCTCTAATACACACACATTTATGCCTGTATTATGTATTTCTATAGGTCTGCACCAAAACAGAGCCAAAATTATTTAATCAAATTATTCCGCTCGTGAATAATGTAAAGTAAACTTTTGAAAGTTTTATAATTAAATTTAGAGAAATTTTGAACAATAACCTAATTTTGCGTTAAAACAGATTTACTTATTTATGCGATTTATATGCCATACAATTAGTGATATTCTGGTGTCTGTTCTCCAATAATCAAATGATACAAATATTCATTTATGTCTAAAATCAGAAAAACAACTTTTATTCATTATATGGAGTGTTATGTGATTTGTAAAACAGATTCTCAAAAATATATATGCTAATTAAATGAATCGTTTGCAGTCGTTGTCGAGTATTGAATATTTGGAAATTTGTACCGATTTTGTCCATAAAAGACTATTAAGGTTTTCAACTAAATTTTAAAATAAATTAATCAGCAATTTTAAATTTCTTTCTTGCTCTCTCTCTCTCTCTCTCTCTCTCTCTCTCTCTTCTGTAACTTATAAAATTGCATTAATTGAAAATAAAAAATAATTAGCTATAAATGTACAAAATGTAATTATGTATAAAATGTTAAATTGTGAGATATTGAATAAGAATGTAAATATAAGAGATAATGCGTTAATACACAGAAATGGCAAAGTGTGCGACAAATTAGTTTGAAAATATTTTATAAAAATGCAATTAAAACGTTTGGATTATAAAAGACTGACTTTACTATTGATGACAATTTAATGGACAGAATATCATTGATTTGATAGTTATTTGCTGACAAATTCAACGATTTACTAGAAATCTTATGTTAAATGTTTATCAAAACGATATAAAATGAACAATATTTTTCACATTATGCTAAACAAAAGTATAAATATTGTAAACACATTGTTATTCTACCACAAGTTGTTTGTGAAATACAGATCACTGTAAAGATACAGTAGTCTTCCAAAAAGGTTATTTATAATTCTAGGTACAATATATATTAATGCACCGTATGGTCGAGTATTTGTAATGAAAATAAATTTGATCGCATTTTTAAATTAGGTTTAGTTTTAACTATTGTTATATACAAATGTAATAAGTAATGTAAGTTAACATAATATTTTATCTATGTAATAAAACCTATACCATAATAAGCACATCTAATTTATCAAATGTTAACTGTGAAGTAATCAGATTTGTAATATTAGAAACTTAATTTTCTATTTCTTAGATTCTGGTTTAAGAGCAATTTTTTTATACCAGAACCTAATTCTCAATTGTGAATCAATTGTTTTTTACGGTAATATAAATGATTAGATTTTGTTGATTAGATAATTCAATCATAAGTTTTAGCAATAAAAAATAATTCTGATTTTTTAAATACAATATTTAGGGGAATATAGCGTTCAATACATATTTCAATCACTTTCAACAAATCGATTGGAGTTTATTTTTTGTTATCAGTTTTGTAAGTCATTGTATTTGTATTTGTGATCCCAAACGCTATCGAAGCAAACAATAGAAACTGTGGAACAGATAAAGTGATTGTCAATAGCAGACATGTATAGCCGGTGCGACTCAAAGTGATAAATTGCTACAAATTAAGTGCCACTACATTACAGCACACTTTCAATTACTCTTATTTAGACTCTCAATCGACTCCCGGCTATTCAACTACACCACCGCTGATACACCAAAACCATATTGTTTGCTATTCTGGTCCTCAACACACTTTCACTACTATATCGACACCAAACACACCAATAATACTCTTAAATCTATTTTATTATTCAAACCTATCATTTATATATGGATTTTACTATTAAATACTAAATGTATCTAATTCAGCAGTTTATCGTATTCTCATTATAATTACCCTATATTTAGCCTATTATTACAACATAATAGAGACGTTAAATTCATATTGAAAGCTAATAATAAGTTAATAATTTTATTATTTTATTAAATCAATTAATAGTCATTTGGGCACTAAAAACAATTTAAATTATTATTATAACAAAAGAAAAAATTAGTAAATATTCTGTAGAATTAAAGATTATAACAACAAAACTTTTAGAATTATATATGCAATAAAAACATTGTAAATAATAAATGTATTTAACTAAAAAATTCAAATTTGTTATTAATTATTTCCATATTTTATTGGAAAAATACACTGTATATAATGTACGATATAATATACGGTACGTAATTCAGAGCTCATGATCCATAACTGACATCATTTGCAACTCAAACAGTAATATATGGAGAGGTTGTGCCATAACTATAACCCCAAATCTCAGGATAAATAGTATATCATTTATATGTCTGAAAGAATATTTGATTTAGTCTTTACTCTCCACTCATACTATAACTAAATAAATGCATTTTTCTCTTTTGCTTCTTTATTAATAACTTTATCTTCAGTTTAAGTTTTTGTGAGATTATTATTGACTTAAACTGTTTTTCTAGTTTAGAAAAGACTAATTTCATAACACATTTCTCTCTCATATATTTGTGTAGAATATTCCTAATGAATAATTCATTCGTTTCTTTGAATTAATCATAAGTTTTTATGTGAAGTCTTATGTTTGGACTTAAAGTCTCGATTGAATTCAAAGGTATTTATTTAATATGAAAGCGATATTGAATTTAAAATGCCATTTCTTACAGCAACACATTATATTAAAATGTCATATCATATTGAAATATGTTTGACATAATTGTTTAAACTTACAGATCTATCATTTATATTAAACCATATTACAATTATTTACTAATTATACAATTAAATGTCGTAATTACACCAAAATATATTAATTCTTATGAACACTAATTCAGTATAACTTGGCTTTTAGTTTAACACAATTATGTTTATTAATAAAAAAAACTAACAATAGTTGGCAATCAGTTTATGATAGCTTTTAATAAAAAGGCTATTTTATTTTTAAACAATTAATACATAGAAATCAATGGCTTATATACCAATTGATAGGAAATAAATATATAAACATTTAATTAAACTAAAACATTATTTCTACAAAAATTCCATAACAATTGCAATATTGAGCGGATGTCAAACCTTAACTCAAAACAATTCACAAATAATTGTGAGAAATTTAAATTAACCAAAAATTTGTTTAGACTTAAATTTCCTGTTACTACAATATTATAAATACCTATTAAATGGGATAATTATTATCTGATTTTTTAAAACAAACATTAATCAATTGTCTGCAGAATTTCATATAAAATATTATGTAATTGTCGTAAACAACTAGACTTTAGATCATTTGTTTGAAGCTTGTAATAATTTTTCATTGTTTTTGAAAATAAAAATGAACCTTATTTATTTCATTTCTAGTTCTGACTAAACGAATTTAATGTACAGTAAATATGTTTTTATTAAATATAAAATCCATGGTAATATTTAATTACAGTTTAACTTAATTAATAAATAATTAAATACTGTATATGTTATACAGTACAACAGTAAATAACAATAAAAGTTATTAAAATGTTTTATACATATTAATAAATACTATAGAAATTAGCAAATAACCAAACCTTTAATTGTAAACATGATTAGGCCGACAATGAATTGACAAAACGTTGTGTTTAGTTGATTCATGATTTCCAATGTTTATTAAACTTTATAAAATCTTTTACACAATATTTAAACACGTATTTACAGTACTTGTGAAATGTTTATCATAAACTAATAATAATTAATTAAATGTTTATTAAAAAGTAAATGCTTTCATTTGTTAGATAAAATGTTCTAACGAGTTAATTAAAAGCACATACATGTAGATATACAGTAGTTGTGGAGAACGGGTGTAATAAATATGTTTAATATGATAACTATTTTTAATAATTACAGAATAGTGTACCAAATAAGGACAGAGTTGTGTACAGTATATGCAGACTATAAACCAATATATCAATCAAATAATAGCAGAAAAGTATATTCATTGAGCGCTTCTCTCTTCACTGAATATGAGAGAAAAATGTGGTTTAAAAGTGAGGAAAAGTTCGCGACAAAAAACTTTATATACGTATATATTTAGTGTCTCTCCTTTTCTTCAATATTGTTCGTCAATCTATAAAATTGCAAACTTTTCTTCTTTGCATTACTTTACATAAAGTAATAATAGGAAAGAATATTCTTTATTATAGTCTCGTCTTTATATTGAAGAGAACACACAGTGTTTGCAGTGTTTTCGATGCTATAGTGTTATGGGGTTTATGTGTGAAAGTGGAGAATACCAGCGCCTTTCGCACACGTAGTCCTATTCTATTCACATGAATAACTTGTCAGTTCCCGAATTCATAGACGCATACAGTTTATCAATCATTGGGTTTAAAGTCTATCTTAAACGGCAAACAAAAATTTTGCACAACATTTTGTTTTATATTTATATATATTATATATTTTATCGAAATAAAAATTATTGGCAAAAAGGCGAAAAATAGTCAAATAATAGTGAAATACAGTACAATATGTTGTCGACACATAAATACAGTATAAGATGCAAAAAAGTTGAGATACTTCTCTTTCACAAACACAATGTCTCGATATATCTCAACCAAACACCGGAGATAATAGTTTTGCAATTTGTTGTTTAAAATCTCAAGTCAAGTGGTTTTGCTGTCGATTTGAATGTAGTTTTAAGACTTTAAACTGTTTTTATTGACAATTTTGAGCGACACTCCAAGGCTTGAAAAGAAATGTTGAGTAAATGGTATATTTTTGAGTCTCTTATAACACAAATACTATTATCATGAGATGTAATGAACATTCATTGAGAGTCAATAGTCAATAGTTGTCTCCCAATTGAAAGAGCGATCGACAAATACAGAGCACAACCACTGCCTCTCTATGTACTCGTGTGTATAGATGAGCACAACTGATCCGCATCCTCAGCCTCTGAGCCCAACACCGCGTGTGTTGGCTCTCTCTCTCCCTCTCATCAAATTGATTGCCTATTATGAGAGCACATGCGTTACAATGCGTTACAACATCCAAACTAAACGCTCTCTGGCTATACATCTGAACGTCTGATTCGCTTAGGAGTCCATACATTATATGCAAACCAGAGGATGAATATTATATATACACTATTTTTTCTATTAACTTAAGTGAATGTCAAGTGATATTAGTTATGAATAACACAACTATTATGTATATAAAGAGTATTATTGGGTTTAATATTTTATCCACAAACTAATGGGTCATCACTTAAGTAACAACAAAGTCCTGTTTGAAGGAAAAAACCAACAGTTTCTCTTTAATACAAATTTACTCTTTCACTTCTTTCACTTCTTTCACTTCTCTCTCTCTCAGAGTTTTGAAATATATTGATTGAACGTAATTTAAATAATGATAGATAGATATGGGACTAGCGTTTGAATACAACTAAATCGTCTCATTATAGCCAACGTTACAATTCTGGTATAGTATATGCAAAATAATGGACAAGTGAATGGATCGGCTCTCTCTCTCTCTCTCTCTCTCTCTCTAATTTGTATATAAATATTTTGTATGTTATTGTTGTTTTATATATAAAACTCACATTTTGTTCAATTTTGTTGTCATTTCAAATGAATAATAGGATCAAAAAATACATTGAAAATATAGCCCAAAGCACACAATAAATTATCAATAAAAGCACAATATTTATTCAATTTGAAAGACATCTTAAGCCTCTCTTTTACCAAATTATTTTCACTGCAGAAATGGATAGATAATCAATGGATTCAGTGATGTTTTAAATCACAAAAAATAAATTAAATAATATTTTTCAATAAAATAAATTGCATAAAACTGTTTTTTATAACTAGATTTTTTTATTTAAATAGAAGTGAAGTCATATCTTATGCCAAAAAATAATTCAATCAATACTAATATTGTGTTCAGTATTTCATTGCTATCTTCATATAAGTATTTCAATAAACTTCAAGTTTTATCAGATTATCATAAGTGACAGTAACTCATGAATTGAGTTATAAACACAAAAACAAATAAAAAATTTTATATTACAATATCTAAAAACTCTTTTTGTTATGTTTAATAAAATAATATTTAAATTAAAAGTGCTATGAAATACAACTATTGCAATACTTATTCATATTCAGTATTGCACACTTTATATTGTCCACTGGATATACTTTACAAATAATAAATATGTTATTATATGTAAAGTATATTTATATATACAAAGAATATTCTATGGATATATAAAAATATATTCAATTTAATTATTTTATTGGTTTGTCATTAGTAATGAATATTTACATAATGTTTATAACAATTTGAATAAATTAATACTAGTGTTGTTTGTGGGTAAAATTACTTATTATTATGCATGTTTTTATTTTAGTTATTAATAATTTTATTAATTAATAAATTAATCGAAAGATGTTATTTAAAGAATAACAAATTTCTTGATTAGATAATTACATTATATATTAAACAAAACTTAAGCACAAAGTTTTTGCTTAAATAGATATTATATTTGCAAATGTGATCTCAAATCAATTTTATGTAATAATTTGAGAATAGATTAGAGATGAAGACTATTAGTCAAACTCTTCTGTCACCAAATAGTTTTTAAAAATACAATTTAAATAAAATGTAGACAAATATTGATTTGTTGCGTAAAAACAAAGTTTTTGAGAGAGTAAAGTGCGCTCATTGAGTGCAGTTTTGGTATGTATTTTGATGTTTAATTGAAATCGATATCTGAAACTAAAATATATAGACGAATAGATGAGTGAAACAACTCTTGAGCACAAAATTTTTATATGTTTTCGACACAAATAATGAGAAGTAATCTATCGATTTGTAATCACGAGTATTACTCTCTCAATGTATTGTAAAACTAAGTGAACAAATGTATTACACTTTTGTGGTAATCAATGTTTTTACAATATATTTCTCTCATTGTATACAAAAAGCTGCAATGAATGCATCGCTAATGGAATTTGCATCCAATCAACGCCTTTATGCACTCTTTTCAATGCATATATGAATCGTTATTAACAGCTCTTCTTCTTTTCCCGAGTCTTTAGTTTGCATTTTAAATGAAAATTCAATTTGAAGTCAACTTTTAGGAAAGAAAATTGCCATCAAATGACTCACACATTAGTACAAACTTTTTCTATCCCTCTATTATTCAAACAAAATAATATATTAAAACTCGACTATAAGTTTTGCTCCGCTTCTGGATCTTTGCTCTAATGATTCTCAATATATTTCAAAACTCTGAGAGAGAGAGAGAGAGAGAGAGAGAGAGAGAGCCGATCCATTCACTTGTCCATTGATTTTGCATATACTATACCAGAATTGTAACGTTGGCTATAATGAGACGATTTAGTTGTATTCAAACGCTAGTCCCATATCTATCTATCATTATTTAAATTACGTTCAATAATAACAAAAGATTATGTTTTTATTCAATCAATTTTGACAATAAATAGCAATAACTATCTTCTTATACATTGTTGTTGTTATTGTTGTTGTGTTTGGAATAAAATAATACATTGAATAAGATATGAATACTTTTTATGACTATTGTGTTTATGAGAATTATTGAATTTTTTTACTTATTCCGTATATGTATTGAAATATCACAGTAAATGTACATGTATATGATATTCCTTCTAATATATAGTATTGTATATAATATAGAATTGTATTGGAAGAGAGAAATTCATAATCGATAGCCGAAAGAGAGAGAAAGAGAGAGAGAGAGAGAGAGAGAGAGAGTCTTTAGACTTTTTAAGTGAATTTTCTTCAATTGCTTTTATGAAAAATAAAAAATAAGTACAGTATGAGAGAGAGAGAAGGAGAGATCACTTCCTGGAATAGAGTTTTTTGGGGATTAATTGTCAATAATTCAAGACTCGCTTCCTATCACACCATACATACGAACTGTGAAATTGATTTTCACTATACATATGACCAAGAAATAAGTGAGAAGTGAATGAATGCATAGCTTTTAAGTCATTTTATTATCATTGGTTAGAGTGTAGAGTGAGTTGTGAACAAACTATCAATCCATAGATTCATAGGGACTGGCCTTTAGAACCGCTGGCGCTTAGGTTTCAATAGTGATAGTCGTCTCGCACTTAAAGCTATTTATTTAATTATAGCTTAATTTTCGTTCACTATTTGATCAAAATTAGTGTTGAATTTGATGTGACAATTGTTTGACTACAACACAAATCAATTAGTATTGAACTGTACACTACCCAAGCGTTAAGATAATTAACAATAAAAGTTTGCTTTTCTTATGTCATCGACAAAATTCATTTATCACTTCCGACCATTAGTTCACTGCAAAAATACTATACACTCTTGAGTTAAAATCTTAAATTCTTTTGCTTCACAAAGAATTGTGTTTCTAATGAAAAAGTTTTGGTGATTGAAAAGAATCTCAAGAATCCTATGCCTTCTGTTCGCGCACTGAAAACACATCAAGTATTCTGTTATCGAATCCAAAATTCTTACACTTTTTTGAATTATTAGATTTTTGTCTCAAACATACGATCGGCTCTTCAGTCATGACATACTAAACAAATCAATTATTTTTATTTTTCGGTCTCTCATGATATCGACATTTAAGATATAAAGCACTTCTTCCAGATTCTGGTCCACAAAAGTCTCCGATTAAACAAATTCAGGGCTCAGAAGGATTGCATGTGAAGAATGAAGTGTTGTGTAAATTATTGAACGAATTCAAAGGCTTTTAGTTTATTTTAAAATTTTATTTTCATTGCTTTCTATTTCGTTAGATTACAGTTAAATTAAAATTTTTATCATTTCATGCATTTTAGAAACAGATTAAACTGTTTTTGTTGTTTTGTGTAAAAACGTTTGATTTTAATAGTAGTTCTGTTTTGCATTCATTACTACATTTTTCCATATAATTAAAATTAGATTTCTCCCTAAAATCTAATAAAAATGCTTAAACTATACGCTAATGTCTGTTAATATTATTTCTGCATTTATATGTCTTTAGACTTTTTAAGTGAATTTTCTTCAATTGCTTTTATGAAAAATAAAAAATAAGTACAGTATGAGAGAGAGAGAGAGAGAGAGAGAGAGATGCTGTGAGTGAGCGTTAATCCGACTTATATTGTAGAGTATTATTCTTATGGGAATTGATGGATAGAAATGATGTTTGAGTTGAAATGATGATCAAATAGACATTACATTTAAGCGAATTGTTGGACAAAATAGTTAACGATATAGTAGTAGGAAATGAAATATCTGTTCTTCACTCTCACTCTCTTAATCGGACTCAAGCGACACAACCGGGCGTTGCAATAGATGTGTCCACTACTCAACTACCGATTCACCACTTCAATACAACTTTGCCCTCTCTCTCTCTCTCTCTCTCTCTCTCTCTCTCTCTCTCTCTCTAACTTATTGTCTTTCTTAGCAAATGTCTAAAATGGTAAAAGAAAGACATATACAAGAATTCCACATCAATAGAAACCACAAGTTATTTGAAGTTCAAGACTTCAAATGTAAAATAAGATTTTTAAAGTATTGGTGTATTGCTGTCTGACATTAATTTATTAAAATAAATAAATATTTACAATTGTGTAAAACAATAATTATTGTGAAAATAACATTTAAAAGTAATTTGAAAATATAATGCAGTCATTTAACAAAGTGTTGACATACAGGCTGTATATATAAACTTATTTTTATGATTATATTTAATCTTATGCTTTTTGAAACAGTATCAATTTGTTTTATACAGTATTATTGAATTGAATTTGTTCTTATTTATACACAACACATCCAACCTAAGGCTGATTCTTAATACAGCCGTGTTATGCAAATACACGTTATATTCGTGTATTGTTGGCAAATCAATGGCACAACTAGTGTTGTCCATTAGACTCACGCGGAATGGTCTGCGTCCGTATTAACTCTGGGTAAAGCCGACTACCCTTTTAGCGAACTTTTACAATAAGAATTGAATTAATTAAATTAAGAGCCTTAATAAAGGTACCACATATACCACTTTAAATCATTAAATGGCTCAATACACACATTGTCTAACATTGTCAGGAACAGGAACATTGTCTAACGATGCCATCATATTTAAATTACAATCAATCAATTCTGGTTGTCATATTGATGACCTCTACCCTGTTATAAGTTCTAAAATATATTTTACAAATAAATGTAGTTTTTAATTTCAATTAAATATTCATCAAATTAAAACCAAATTATAATCACAATATTCTTATGTTGTAAGTATAGCATTGAAATGTGATATAAAGTTGTTATACATGATATATTATGTTTGTCTATTAATAATAATTAGTTTAAATAACATAAATGTAAAAATTATATAACTGACAAACAAATAAAGTACATATTAAAAGAACCAATTTAATATAAAAACAAAAATTAAACGTTAATTTCAATAATTATATTAAAACTAAATATACAAGTATTTTAAACGTCACATTTAAGCACAAATTCATAACATATTATTTATAAGTCAATGTTCATAATAATTACACACCAATTGTATTAAATTTAGAGATTTGTTCATTGTTCATAAATTAATTATTTATATTTTTGCAAATCATAATTAAATTTAATAGAATGTATTGTAAAATTCAAAAAACCATTGACTAATTGAAATAAATATAGTATAACCCGGAAATGCATCGATGGTTCTTATGGGTAGTATAAGATAATGTGTATATTTTGGAATGTGGTATAAATTTAAAATGGACATAAACTGTAATTGTGTTATACTGTTTGTACTGTTTATTAGTTTTAATATTTTAATATTTTTTATTGCTCTTATAGTTGATATAACTCTAAACTAATTGTTTGATATTATCTTAAAGCTCAACAAATTTCAAATAAGTTACTATTGTTTGAAATAGAAATGAATATATAAACAAAATTCTTATCACTTCCAACAGACGGACTAAAAATAACAATTTTTTCAATCATTTATTTTCAAACAAAAACATTTTGTCAATTCAATACTGACTGCTATTCATAAAGATAAATAGATTTTGCTTTTAAAAGCCTTTAATGAACCACTTTTTTGAGGCTCTAATAGAAAAGAATTTTTTGAAAGAAAATTTTGCACAAATATTAATTCATTTCATTTTCACTTTATGTTTGTCTGTATGTCTGACTGACTGTCTCTTCCATTGTATTCGTGTATTGAATAGAAAATTAAACGATTTTCTATACAAAATAAATATTCAAAGTATGAATTTTAATTAAACAAAATATTTCAAAGTATAAGTTAATACAAAATGTAAATGAAAAGTGAGTATTGTTATTATGATCACAATTGAATTTCAAATATTGAATTTTAAAATATTATAAACTTTTTATTTTAAATTGAGGATTGAAGTAATGAACAAAATTTTTAAACAAATCACTTTTAAATGTAAAAATAAGAATAATTTATCTACAGTTTTATTATTAATCCTTTAAGGAGTTAATTGTTGTTTATAAAACAGAAAAGTCATATCATTTTAAGTGTTTTATATTTATAGTTTGGATTAGTTTTTATTCTAGCAATATTTGATCGATTTTTATTACCGGTACTTTATAATTGTACACATACAGTTAGGGTGACCAGATGAATTCAGGACAATCCTGGATTTTAACTAAAAATCTATATTAAAATCCTATACATCCTAAAATCCTTTCTGGACTTTTAGCTCCCTTGAATTTATTTGTACTGAACATCTTCATAGACATAATGTTAAAAATATTTTACAATTTCTGGACATACTACCTAATTTCTGGACAATCCAGGCATTTCTGGACATATGGTCACCCTACATACAGTACTTTAGACATAAATACATTAATATTTTTACTTTAGAAATAACACAAATTTATATGTTTTAAAATACTTTCTAATAATTGTATTGAAATATTTAAAATAATATGTAAATATTGTTAAAACATTAAAGAATTTAGTCTTTTATATACATTTAGTAAATAGTAAAGTCAATGATTTATTGATAAATTTAAAACATAGAGTAAATAGTTAATTTATCTAAAAATAAATTAGTAAACTATTATTTATACTGTACAGTACATTAAACATATACATCAAATAATGATAAAACAATTATTTCTGCTATATTTATTAATTCAATAAATCTAATCTATTCCATGAATTACTATTAAGTACAGTATTGTACAGTATAATTAGATTTTATATTCAATTATTATTTAAAGTTAACATTAGGTAACGATAGGGTGGAAATAGGAGGTAGATTCTTGATTTATCGGCAATACTTAATAACAGTTAGGATTTTCTAACTGAAACTAATTGCTGTAAACTTATCTCAATTCACCTCAAATTGACAATAAATTAATACTAACTTAATATTGTTTACTCTAAATACAAAATAAACGATAACACAAATACAGTACACAGTTTGTAGATATTTCTTAAAAATATTGATTTAACTATTAATTGCTTATTCATACGATTGTATCGAGGATTTAAATAAACATAAAGTCCAAATGAAGACGATTTGTTTTGTTTCAGTTTTAACCCATCAAACAATTATTGAGTACAGTATTTTGTTATTACGTGAAAATAAATGAATTATATTTTGGATATATTAACCAGTGGTTTGTGATAAGATTAATCTATTAATTAATTATTACTTAATTGTTAGTCTTGTGATTGCAATGTTTTAATTGTGATAAAATTTTGTAATGATATAATAAGTAGTGTTTTAGACAAACATTTTATATCAATTTCAAGTTTATGTTGTATTTTATGGTTTTGGGAAACAATTGAATTGGTATTTATGTCATAAATAGTTTTCAACTAATTATATACGGAAAAGGTTTGATAAATATATACAGTAGTATAGATATCTCTAAGTTTATATAAATTATTTAATAAATGCTTTTTATTTATAGTTTGAAATTATAATAATGGAAAGAAAAAGATTTTTAAGTATAAATGAAATACTAATTGTATATTTGAATGAGAATTGAATGAATAATTGCTGATTTCAGGAGCGGATGATAGCATACGAATGGACGAGAATGTGTTTCGTACGGATAGAGTTCACAAAGTCTTCTACCGATTAATACGGAATGTCATTATATTCTTCGTGGGATTCGGCGCTCCACTCAATCAATGGCTCAAACCTAACGATATTTTTCGCTTATTATTGGATAAACACAAAAACCTATGGCTTTACTACAGAATCTATTGTTGGCTTTTAATACACATATGTCTGGTTCTCAACATCTCATCCCTCGTCTATCTATTAGTTTGGATTAATAAAGACGTATCGGAATTATGTCAACAAATAGTGCAACTCATATGGAGTTTGTCTGCGTGTGTGGCCATAGACTCGAGTTATTACTACCGAAACTCAACATTACTTGAGGGCACGTGTGAGACCACTGACCAAACCCTCAAAGGCTGCCAACAAATGGACCACAAGTCCATTCAATACATGCTTTACGACATTAAAATACCATTGCATTTGACATTCATTAAGCATTTCTACAAAATCTATTCAATACCAAAATTACATGAATTTATCAAATTATTTTTGTTTCCTATAGTTTTTAATTTATACTTCTATATAGAAATGATTATTAACTTTTCAGTTCTCAATATTGAGAGAGTCTTAAATTTGTTTATGTTTATGAATATCTTCATTGTAACGGTCAATATATTAATTTATTTGGCTTTTTGTCTCGTCTTCAGCAATAAGTTTCGACATTTAAATCAATTTCTCAAATCATTAATTGAAACGAAGAACACAACTGTTGAACAGTTGTATACTATCTCCAAATGGTATAACATTTAAGCAATTATTATTCTAATCCCATATCTATGCAAATTAAACAAATATAACAAACTAATTAATAATATTTAAGCATGGAACTGAATTTATAATTATTGGATGATACACTATTAAATTTATAATGATTATAATTAGTTACTTCATTATCTTAACATATTATGCAATATTTTAACAATTTATTGTTTAATTGATGTATAATTTTATATCATAGGTATAAACACAATCAGACAAAAATTATGAAATTTGACGACACGTTCAACATTTTTATTGTCACATTTTACATATCGATAGCATTGAATATAATAGTCTCGATATTTGGCATAATATTGCACACAAACGTCAAGATAGACAAGAATTTTCAAAATATATTAATTTATAACATAGTCTACTATACGTTCATCGGTTGCAACACAATGTTATTTGTCATCTTCTCGTACATCGCGTTCAAAGCGGCCTCAGATGTGAGCGTAATGTCGGATAAGAGCAAGAAATTGATCGAAGAATACGTCACGTGTACACCATATGAGAAGAGATCAATGGAGTTCAATGTGGAGTACCAGCACTTGAATTCTACCATATTCTCAAAGTCAGTCAATCTAACGCTATTCGGTTTTGGCTCCATAACCAAAGTGTCGCTCGGCTTAGGGCTCATTACTTGTCTGCCATACATTCCCGACATAATTGAGTTCAGTTTAGAGCATAGGTTTCCTATCGATCAAAAAGATTTAACCCATTATTTCAACCAATTTGTTAACGAAACACTTGATTCCCTCGAAAACAACGATTGACAGTCCATATAACATATAACAGTATAGATTATCGCATTTTATAAAATCATGTATTCCTCTCAAAATCTCTAATCTCTTTATACTATTGTTATGTGAATGAGAAAGAATTTGTCTATAATTTGTATTATAATTTGTATTTACATTAAAATATTTTATAAAGTAATTTTTAATTAAAAATACAGTTGTGGCAAAATGTTTGTATAAATTTATATTGGATTTCAAAATAATTTTACAGTTTATTTAAAGTAAATTTAATTATAAAAAGTTAATTATGTTAAAAGTGTAAAATGAATGTGCAAACGATTAAAATATAAATTAAAGAATACATTTTAATTAGTTTATTGAAAACACGTTTGCAATGAATAATAATTAACACAAGTAATAAATAAACAACTAGTTCAGTAATTGACGTAAATGGTGAACGCTATCAATAGTCTATTTATTGTGTTATCGTATTGTTTGTACAAATAATGAGTGAATTGCTGTCTAAGTGGCTCTTATTGACGACACTATTAACGGTGAGATCGTATTCAACAACAAGTTTTGAATGCAATACAAGTAAATTGGTTTTGTTGGACGAAAGCGGGAGTAATCTGTTTGTGATCGGAGACAGACGTAATCGATTCCTAACCAATCCTATCGAATATCAGTACTTCTGTTCAGTTCAGAAGTCGTGGGTTAAAGACATTCACGACTACATCAGGGAATGTATGCCTAAATTCTC
>CAJPIZ010001003.1:0-19153 GCA_905368565.1 Medioppia subpectinata | reverse complement strand
GGGCCGTTTCTTCGGTGACTACAAAAAGCCGGAGAACAGCGAAGACGGAGACACTCGGCATCAAACGCTTTACAACCAAATGCTTTCCAAACGCAAAGTGATTGCAGTCTTAGGCCAGAGAGCCATCAGACAAAATGATGACAACTCGTTGATAGTGTTGTTTCAATTTGATCACCAAATCAAGTATTGTTACGCAGATCTCAGTCCCGACAAAATGCCAGAAATGGTCAGTCATTTACAAATTTAATTTATTTAAATCCTAATTATTAGCGAATTTATATCTCAATTGATGTGTGAATTGTGTGTTTAGTGCGAAAACAAGAATCTCAAGACATTGATTGAATGCACTCCGCGGCCGACTCCGACTCCTACTCCCAGTGCCAGCGATTTGTCGTCGATTTGGATTATATTAATAATACTGATTGTGATCGTAATGGCTATCGTTGTGGTGATCGCTGTTGTCTACGATCGCTGCCGAAAGTCTAAAGGAATTGATTGTATGAATGAAATTGAATGAAATTTAAATAATAAATCTATACTTTCTATATAACTTATAATATTTAGCCGTTTCTGTGGCGAGTAATGCGTCGGCAGTCAGTGTCGCCCATAGATCTGGTATTCATTATATAGTTTTCAAAAATAATACACAATTATTACAATAATTATATTAATTGTAAAATTTGTATTCTTTAGAACTCAAGAGTAAGAGTGTTGTCCAAAAGCCGTCGCCTCAAAAGCCAAAGTCTCCTAAAAAATCATAATCTCATGAATTTTTAGCAAATTTTTTTTTTGTATTTTGACTTTTACCCACATTTTTAGAAAATCTTATTTATTTTTATTATTTGTTTTATTCATTTATTACAATTGAAATTTACTTTATGTTTAGTTAGTTTTGTTATTTAAATTTTATAATAAATTTTGTTTTGTTATATGGTTTTAATATTTTGTTTATTCAAATTAAAATCTTTAAAATTTATTTTATTGACTGTTTTGATACGTTTTGATCAAATTGTGTAATTTAGATATTAATTACTTGAAATATTCATAAACAATTGCCACATAATTGACTACGATATTACAAATTGTCTAATTTACAAATAATTGTAAAATAAAACCAAAATATATACAGAATTTCAATTTATAACCTAATAAAAGTTTAATGAATACAAATTCAAGATAAACAATCATTAATTGTGTTAGTTTTATTGGTTATAATTAAAATTTAATATATAAAACATTCCTATAAATTTAATAAATGACTAAAAAATAATTTATAGATGATTTGCAATGAAAAATAAAATTATCAAAAATTACACCACAATTACGAGGCATCAGATTATTTGTTAGATCGCATCGGCTTTGGCTCAACACTGGTCGACGTTATCGGCGCTATATTTGTATACATTTGATAAGAAAATTAATATTTTATTTGCTATTTTAATAAATGATAAATTTGTATAAAATACCCGATCGTTGGGCGGCTGTAATAGACTTTGGTTTGTTTTCTTCAATTTCTACAAAATATAATAAATATAAATTTTTAAATATTTAAAATTAAGTGATTTTTGTTATTTCGCACCGATTTGTGTGGTTTTCCTGTTCTGAAACATATGAGAGACGATACCAATGATGACAGCAATGGTTATAACGATAAGAATAATAAGTAATATTAATATCAAATACCAAGAGTTGGAATTGCAGTCAATCAATGTCTTTAGATTCTCGGGTCGACACTAAACACACAATTCATGCGTGAATTTAGAAATCAGTTTTAATTATTTGAAAAACTACTCACCATTTCTGGCATTTTGTGGTCGTCTTGACTGAGATTTGCGTAACAATACTTGATTTGGTGATCAAATTGAAACAACACTATCACCGAGTCGTCATATTTTTGTCCGACCACTCCCTGGCCTAAGACTGCAATCACAGTGCGATTGGAAAGCATTTGGTTGTAAAGCGTTTGATGCCGAGTGTCTCCGTCTTCGTTGTTCTCCGGCTTTTTGTAGTCACCGAAGAAACGGCCCGTAATCTGAAACCCGTCCCATAGGAGCACATGTCTGAGATGTATATAATCGGGTTTAGTCTTCTCGTAGTTCATAACCCAAGCCATAGTCGCTGTCATATCGTAGGGAACAGTCGTTTTGTTCAATCGTTTGATAATTTTAAGATCTTTGTTAAGAAGAGCCCATTCGATGTCTTTACTGCCCGTCTTTTTGTGGATTGAAATTAATATATCAATCAATCATTTGCTTCTGAAACTAATATAATTTATACCTTCATGAGTCCAGTAATGCCGTGATCTCCCGGTGCTTCAGAGCTTTCGTGACCATTAAATAAGAGACAAATAGCCATTGAATAGTCTGCTCCAAACCAATCGCTGTGTCCGCTATTCTGGTCATCGATGGACACTGTCTTGATTGTGTCGTTCGCGCTGTCCGTGTGTTTCAATGACCACAAGTCGTGTCCAATCACTACATATTGTCGATAAGCGTCCGCTTCTGACACCATATGTCTGTAACCGTAAGATATCTTGTAATTATTTTCAGCGAATTTATCACAAAATTTCAATCCATTTCCCAATTGAATGAAAACCACAACTAAAAGTGTTAACAAATAAAACATATTGGGATTCAATTTATAAAAACAGTTATGGTTTGAATGAATATTTAGACAAATTCCCAGAATAAATGAATTTATGATTTAAAAATTAAATCAAAGTCTCGATATAGTGTTGTAATCGAGACAATAACTATTAAATATTTACTACAAATTAATTGTTATTTCATGAACCAATAATTCTGTGAATGAAACGGTAATTTATTACAAAATTTAATGTTTCATTCATTGAGAAATTATACCAATCAATACTTTAAACATTTAAAATAACAGTTATATAAAATTTACATATTGTTTAAAACGTTAATAATTAAAAGTCAAATCAATTTCTTTAAACTGAGGATTAGGTACACAATTATAATTTCAATAGTTTACAAAATCCAATGCATATTACAGTAAATGAAAAGCTCGCAGCGCATGTAAATAACACGTTATAATTTATTTAATTAATTGTACCAATTGTTTTTAATCATGGTATAATATAGTGGTATTACAAATATATCATTACTTAATTAGCATTAGTGATGAGGACATCGAGTGTTGCATTCAATAACACATTCGCCAGAATTAACACAAATATATTGCTTGAAAATTGAAATACAATTATTTAATTTGTTTAAATTATCTCTCATTGTATTTCATTGTTATGTTTTGTTTAACATAAGAGCGATATTAACGTTGAATATAATTATAATTTTTCTCATCATTTGAAATGCAATTGAATTTAGTGTTCATAATTACCACAATCTATAAGTTTATACCAATTAATTGCAAACCATTTAAAGATAGAAATGTGAAATCAATTGATTACTATTTCTATCAATTGAATGGAGTTTTCAATTCAAAAGACTTATCGTTTTATTTGGATAGAGAAAAGATTAAATATATTTTACTTATTTTATCGTTAATTGTGTTAATAATAATGAGTATATTCTCGTGTTTTATCTGTTATTATATCTATTTTAAACGACAATCAAATAACACATCAAAAGTGGTCACTCTATCGGATGCAAGAGATCGACACTCGAGGGCTACTCACAAATGAATGTCACACTCGGGTTTCTATAGTAAACAATTTGCTAATAACTTAAGTTACAATTTATGGTATATTTATATTGATTCTGTATTTTAAGGATAAAAGCGATAAAATGTGTCAAAACAGGAATGAAATACACAAAACCCAAACATATCTTCAAATGAAAAACATTAATAGAGAATAAATAATAAATAATTGAATCCAAATTATCTGATGTAAAAACTCATTAAAACATTTATTTAAAAAAGTTTGTTTAAGTTTTACGGTTAGAGTAATGTCAGACACTTTAATTTGCTACATTTCCATATATTTTTCTTATAATTTATCAATAATTTAACAAATCAACTTAATTGGATTTATTAAATACGCGTAAAGTCATTGTAAGTACTAAAATCCATTTACCATAATACATACCCAAAAGTAACACACATTTAACAATATTCCAGTTTCAATTTATTAAGCTTTTATTAAAATAACATCTAAATTTATGTATCACGTGATTGTTTTAAATTATTTTTAAATAAATGCATAAAACGCTAATTTAAATCTCAAACGTTTTTAAAAATACTACAATCGATGTATAACTGAATGCTTTACGCAAACCATTACTGAAAAACAAAATCAAATAAGATTTTCATTAAAACCAATGAAAGACATGATTACAAAACTTATTGTCTTAAGTGTTGTGATCACCGGCGGAATCAATGATGACAACATTGAGCCTAAGTTTTGCAGCACCAAAGTGTTTGACGCCGTTTTCAACGATAATAACAATCAGATCCGGTTTATACGCGGCGATTGGGTTTGGACTTACAATCCCGACGAGAACCACATCCACCCACCCATCAGACAGGACACCAACGATACCCATCGGCTCCAGAGTATGGCATACATATCGAAAGTTCCCGATTGTGACGCTCAGAGTGAGCCCTATTGCGATAGCGTTCAAAACGCCGCCCAATTGATCATAATGTGGCACAAGACTAAGGACATGGACTTTGACGGCGACTATCAGGTGAACCGTTTGGTCGACGGGACTGTACAACGAGTGGACAATACATCGCGACTTCCGTTTGGTATTAAAACAGGCGGTAATATCTTCTCAACAGACGAGACATTTTGGCCAAAATTATTGTCTCGAAACTCGAAAGATCTAAACAAAAACCACGCGTTTATAGCCTATAATGCGGTCAACTATGAGCTGATCGTATTGATCAACGGTATGGCCGGCGCTCACATCTGCTTCAATGTGTTGGCGGCTGTCAGGGAGTGGTCTATGGGCTGGCAGTGCTCTTCAGTCAACTCCCATTACTTGTATTTAGGCATCTTCTCAATCGGACAGACGGTCTACGCGATGGCAAAGAGTGGTAATAGTGATGACAATAATAAACTGTTTACTTATATGGGACATGAATTGCGCGACTCAAACACCAATATCCAGTCATATATGAGTTGTCGGGAGTACTTCAGCGCACCGGGCGATCCAGATGTGCCGGTCGTTGACAGCGATCAGCCAATTGCCGGCCCGAGTCGGGTAAAGGCGGCCAAAGCAGAGGGCAATCCGCGGGTTTGGTTACTATTGGGTGTGGGGTGTGTTGTGGTGCTGTTGTTGGTGTGCATTGTGCTCGTCATCACTGGTATAACTCTACCCAAAGTGGAGACACCGAAGATTCAAATGAAACAGCCGTCCGCTGAGGAGGCGGTCGACTGGAAATTGAAGTATAGCTCAGAGGAGGACATGACAGGCAATAAGAACCCAAATAATCTCAAATGTCCATCATCAGCCATTCTTTAACATACTTTTTATATTCAATCACTTTTATGATAGATTTTATTCTTAAATGTATTTTTGATTTGTTTTCAAATGTTTTATATAATAATCTCAATTATATTGTACTCTATATAATCAATAGTTATCTGTTTTATAAATAAATTTCTTAATTCTAAACTTGAAATAATCTCTTGTTTTGTACTAAAAATATATCAATATTAAATTATCATTTTAAAAATGTTAATACTTATTTTTAATTTCATTTTTAGTAATAATAAAATAATTATCTAAAATCTAACGAGTAAGATTAAGTTTTAAAATATTTGCATAATTCATTAGTAAATTCCTGCAATGTTTAAAGATTTTTAAAAAGTAGCATAGTCAATATCTGTGTTATACTATTTTTAAACGTAATATTCATGTACTATATAAATATAATTTGATAAACAATTCACCAACCTTATTTACACTATAATATCCGTTAATTTTAATTTTGTTTTCATTGCAATCGCAGAAATATTTAAACCTATTTTAAACTTATAGAAGTTTAAACTCATTTAAACATATAATTATTGGTGTACTTGTTTCACAGAAGCACACAAAACAAACTTGTGATGTTTGAACGATCACAATCTATGTAATTTTATTTTATTTGTTAGTTCATTTACTATTAAAATAGTATTAAATTGATTTGACATCAAATATTTGCAGATTTACCAAATATGATATGAACTGAAAACATGGATTGATAGGACAGTACAATGGATTTCAATATGAATAACATGTTAGGACTTGTGTTACAGATATCACAGAATTGGCTAATTATCGATGAATACCTTTTAATTGAAACAAAATTGTCATTTTGATCAGGACTTTAGTCCTTATAATCAAGACCTCCACTCATTAGTCGTATTGTACTTTGTATTAGTTGTACGATAAGTGTATTGATTTACTGCTAATATTTATTCATTAATCGATTAAATTATTTTAGTTTTAATAATATTTTTATTGATAAATATATGTGACTTTTACCCCATAGTATTAATAGTATTAACTTAATACCGTGATTTAAATTCCAATCTGTGCTAACTTATTGTGTAAATATCTTTGTCTATAGGAATCAACAAAATATTATTTTCATTAACATTAACTATTGATTGTTTTTAAAATATTTTATTCTATTTAATATTTTTATTACAGTATATTTGAAATTAATCATGATTTAAAAATTTGCATTTCAATTATCCTATTTCATCTATCCTAGCATCCTGGCATAACATTCTTAAAATTTTATATTGCTCAATTTACATATTGCCAATATACTGAAGTACGTTAACATGTAATAGCAGATTTTAAATTATATAATGTATACCAAATAATAATTAGGTCATAAATTAATGCAAATTGTATAATTGTTGTTTGCATTTAATGAAATAGATTGCAATTTAACACTTTTGTTTAATCAGTGAAAGTGTATTAACGGATACTCGGATATCAATAACTCGTGTTTACTCGTATTTACTTATGCCAATATTGGTGCTAATTGTGATTAAATAAATACAATGTCATTGTTTATCCAAATCTAAAATAACATTCAAAGCAATTTTGCTCTCAATTTGTTTTCTAAGAAATGATAAAATAATTAGTTTTCAAATATAATAATTGTTTGAAAATAAGCAATATTTGTAATCATAACCAAAAATGTTTATAAAGTGGTAAAAATTTAAAGCACCTGTTGTTATGGCACCTGTCACAATGAATGGGTTATAATTAGTTTTCAAATATAATAATTGTTTGAAAATAAGCAATATTTGTAATCATAACCAAAAATGTTTATAAAGTGGTAAAAATTTAAAGCACCTGTTGTTATGGCACCTGTCACAATGAATGGGTTAGCTAATAGACTATAACTTATAGTTTTCCACTTATGGTCCGTTCACACCATTTACTCGTTCACACATTTGTTTATTAAAGAAATGCAAACAAACTAGTTAAATTTTTATCTCTATTATATCTAGATAACATGCTTTTATTGTGCAAATTATGAATTGATAAAAATGTAATTTTACCATCTTTTTCTGTTATAAAATAATTGCAAAATAAAAATTTATTAAAATAAGTTTTTTCTTAACAATGCAATTCATTATAATTAAACTAACTTGGTCAGTTATTAAATAAATATGTTCAAAATAAAATTAAAGCTGTTTATAGTAATTTATTAAATATTTATATTTTTATTTAAAAAAATAAAATTTACATTTACTTATTTTTAATAAAATATTTTTTACTTTTCCTAAATTTAGAGCAAATCTTAATCTAATCATTTAATTATGCAATTCATTCCCATTTATAACTATACTGTCATATAAATTAATGTGTGATTAATTTTATCGTTAATTATAAACAATAAATATTTAAGTAAATGATAAATATCTGTCATTCGGTGATTCAGTGGTTCTCATAATTAGACATTAATTAATTGTATTTTAATGACAATAAGTAGATGACCATGGTGCGCAAATTGTATATTTATATTTTGATTTATTAAGTTAATTATAATATTTTTCCAAATTATAGTCTGTATCAACAATAAAATAATTGTCCAGATGAATTTGTATTAAATTAGATATAAAAAACAAAAGTTATTTTAACAAATTCTTTAAGTTATTCACTAGTATTTTATAAATAAGTACAGAATAATGTACTTAATAATAATTCCACTTTTGTTTAATATTACTGCACATAAAATTACAATAATGTATGGATTGTATGGTTTTGTAAGAAATTGTCCTCAATATCAGATGGTGTCACAGATTTTTGATTAATTATTAATTCATTACAAATTGTATGACATCCTTGAAATTTCATTTAAGTATCAACATTTCATATTAATTAGTCTCTCTCTCTCTCTCTCTCTCTCTCTCTCTCTCTCTCTAAATAGTAAATCAGTGAATGTGTTAATACAATTAAATTCACACTTTCATACCTGTATTTAAAACAAATACATTCACTACAAAAGTAATTACTATTTTATCAGCCGATAATAGGTTTCATAACATAAGCCCTAATATAAATTTTATAACACATTCGCGTTTAGGACTTCAGTTATAATGAATACCTAAACGATTAGATAATGAATTGAATTGTGATTTGTTATTTCCAATTGTATTCAACGATCATTAGTACCAAATAAGCGTTCACTCCCTCACGGCTGGTGTCATCGATGGTAACAAAAACATTATGATAATAATCTACAAATGCTTTTGACATTTATATAATCATTGAATATAAAATACACGGACGGAGTGAGTGAATGCTCAGACACACTTTATATAGTTTATAGCCAACAATCATTTATTTTAGCTATCTGCTAAAAGATTTTTAAGTTTTATTTGTGAAAAGTTGTAAAATTATGGTACAATTGCTGTTAAAATACAACCATAAAGTGCTTATTGAGTTTTGTCTGTAATTCAATTAAACTTCTCATTCATACATTTTTTATGATTACAAATTTGTGTTTTACTAAATTTAATTTATTATTGGAGTAATAAATAAATGGAGGATAGAGTAAGTTTCTCACTATACAATAGCATAACTATTAATAACAAAAAAAGTGTTTAGAAAATTTTTAAATACAATATTAAAAATTACAACTTTGTAAACACATTAATAGAAAGGGAGAACTAATTCCTATTCTGTGAATTCATCGAATGGATCGGAGAGTGGACTGACTGCTGACAATAGCCTAGTTCACCATGGTACACTTACCGTACTCACCGGCACTGTATTTATTATTGGTGAAGTAGCCGGAGGTATGCATATATAATGGTTTTAAATTTAAAATAAATTTTCTATAATTAAATTTTTAATAAATGTTTATGTAAATATTTAGGAGGTATATTATCATTACCACACGCGGTGGCTGAAGCTGGTATGCAAATGCACCTTGTTGCATTATATTTATTACAAAATTATTTGTCAATCAAAAGTTCTTTGTCAATCACAATTATAAATTGTATCCAGGTTGGTTAGGTCTGCCATTAATAGCGCTGTGTTGTGCAAACGCTGGTCTCGCGGGTATATGTTTAGCTAAATCATGGCTCATATTGGAGGAGAGATATCCGGAATACAGAGTTGGCTTAACTCGCAAACCATTTTCAACAATAGGCTACAAAGCATATGGAACTTGGGCAAGGTACATGCCAGTGCCCATATTATTTAACCATTATCATCTTATCTAACATGATAATTGTTTGTGTTTAGTGTGGCCGTATCATTAGCGATGAACCTGACCCGATTTGGCACGAGTGCCGCATTCCTGTTAATAGTGTCTGAGCTGTTACAGGGAGTGATGGCCGGCCTAAACGCTGGCAAAGCCATGAATGTGGGAATCTGTTCGTGGGTTCCCGTTGTGGGCATAACCCTAACGCCGTTCATGTGGTTGGGATCGCCGGCCGACTTCTGGCCCGCGGCCTACACCGCGATGTTGTCCACTATTTTGGGCAGTATTTTGCTGCTAATCAGTCTCGTGAATGAGGCCAAGAAAAAGGTGACGGAAACCGTGTATCTGATGCCGACGTTTGAAAACTTTTTCAAAGCCTACGGAAATATCCTCTTCGCCTTCGGAGGTAAGCAATGAAATATTTGTATTATCAAAAATCAATGTATTTTATATGTACTTATCATACATTATCACAATTCGCATAACGTGTGGCCAAACGTCAGGCGCGAGCGCTTTCCCTAACTTTCAAAACGATATGAAAGAGAAGGAAAAGTTTCCCAAAGCAGTGATATTTGGTTTCGGAGGTAATTCACGATTTATATCACATTTGATTGAAACACTTTTATATATGAAATATGTTTTGCAGGTCTGTTAATACTGTACATAACAATGCCGGGAATGGGGTACGGGGTGTACGGACAGGACGTTCACGACAACATCATCGCTGATCTGCCCAACACTGGATTGACGACAGCTATTATATTCTGTTTTCTAATCCATTGTTACTTCGCTTTCCTTATTATAATAAATCCGGTTTTACTTGAATTGGAAGAAATGCTAAATATTCCCAAACGTAACCGTCATTTACTGTTAACTTATATCTGTTTGAATAGTATATAAATATTGTTTATTTATATTTAACTTAGATTTCAACGCAAAGCGATGTATATTCCGGACAGTATTGATGGCGGCGTTGATATTCGCGGCGATGTCTGTGCCGTCCTTTGGGGTAATCATAACACTGATCGGCGGCACAACCGTAACGCTCATGGCTTTCCTTATGCCACCATTTTTTTACTTCAAACTCTGTGCCGATCGCTCTGATAGTGAATGGCCCGAGAGGTGTGTACCATATAATTGACCATCATTTTGTGTGTTAAGATCACTATTATGTTTTATAATGGCTTATTTGGTATCGTGAGTGCATTTATTTTAAGCCTTATATATTGCTTTATAATTGCAGTTTATATCCATGTAATTTGTTTTTAAATAATGAACGTGTGTATTTTATAATTTTACCAGAACTATACCCTTATATTTGCGTATAATTCTAATCCAAACGGTAATATTGGGTTTCGTTGGCGGCATTGCATCGACTTATGCATCCATTGCAGGCCTCGTATCGCCGGACTCATCACTAGAACCCGCCTGTTATGTACGCCAAACATCTAAAACATATTTTTATCATTGATATTCATATTTTACATAATTGTTTATAGTTTGTTTTAGTAATTATTAATTTTTATTTAAAATTATTTATGTTTTTAATCATGATCACCAATAACATTTAATTAAATAACAAATACAATATTAATAAAAGCTATTATTAAAGTTACTATTTACTAATTAGTCATTATTAGATCCAACAATTATTAAGTTATATTAATTTATTCTAATTTTGATTTCAATTATATTTTGGTCTATAATATAATGAATTTGTGTCGAGTAATTAATTTCAATAAATTTGTATATATTTGTCTAAATTGTGTCTGAATTTTGAATATTATTTTTAACATTCATTGTTGGTACTACCAACTTGGTAGAATCGTTGGTATAATTGCAAATGCTTACAAATGTTAACATATTTTATATTTCCATTGAAAATGTAATTAAAAAATAATAAATAATTTTTAATTTTTAAATTTATAATTAAAAATATTCTTTTAATTAAAATCATTATTAATTAAAAAAAACTTCTATACTTATATTATCGCCATACTTGTAGTGCGAATAAAACCAATATGTTTTAATTTAATATAATTGCGTGTTTAACATTGATATAATATAAGTTATATTAACAATATTAGTTATATATAACATTTATTAATACAATAATGTTTAAACACAATAAAATACACATTATATGCATAACTATATGTGTTTTAGCATTAGTTGTAAGCACTGGATTGGCCCAGAAGTCCAAAGTGAATCAAGTGTTGGCTCAAAAAACAGTTGGCTATGAATCGGGTGGAGAAACGTTTAGATCGGATCAGAAACAGCGCACAGCCGTCGAGTCGATGTCCGATCTGAACGCAAGTCAAGGCCAGAAATCCATGTCTAAAAACAAAGTCGGGGGCAACAAACGCACGGCAGCGGCCGGCGCTCAACAACAGGACGTTTTCAATGATGGATTACAGGTCCAACAAAAGCAGAGGCAAAAATTGGATGGCATTTTCGGAATCATCTAGTTGACCACTAATTAGATAGTGCATGCTTATTTATACATGCCTAAATATTATATAAATTGAGTTTATTAATTAATTATTTAATAATCGCTTTATTTATATAAATTAATTTTAATGTATTTAAAAATATAAAATAAAATTGAGTTTCTGTCAAAAGTGTCGCTGTTTTCAAACCAATAATAGACAATAACACCGATGAAGACAGCGATGGCTATAGCGATGATATTAATGATCACTAATAGAGTCCAAACGGACGACTATGAGCTGGCACTGGAAGGGGACGCAGGAATGCATTCAATAATTGTCGGTTGGATTTATTCAGTGTTTGTATATTTAATTACTATATTAATAATAAAGCAAACGTTTTTGTATGTAATTAATTCATAAATAAAATACTTTAATATTGTTTAAATTAATAATACAGTCAAACGAAACAATTCATAGTCTCTAAACTAATCCATTAATTAATTAATTAATTTATACATAAATAGTAAATATAATCGTTTACCAAAATAAATAAATATTTCATTTGGAAATAACGTTAATTTAAATACAAATCTCTTTAAAATATTTATAATATTTAAATCCGATTATCATTTAAGAAACTAAACACAAATGTAATTCATTTTTAACGACAATTGATTATTGGCTGAGGAAGTGATGGATTAATACAATTGAGCCAAAGATTGGCACAACTCGTGTGGTAATCAAAGCCGGCAAAGGGTATGACCGGGCGGTCAGCGGTCGCCTTTGAACAGCATATTGTGCACAGACTGCCGGTGTTTGACGGCGAGGACTCCGACTCATTCATAACGCTCTCGTCCTTCAACTCAATCTAAATCACATTTAATAAACATAATAAATGAATGAATGAATGAATGCTCACAACATATGGTTAAACATAAATAAAATCAATAATAATTACATCAATGGATGCTTTGGCGAAGAGAGAGCCGATTGTATTCCACGCGCTGTCGATGTCATCGATGAGTTTCGTTATGTTATCATTCAATTTGTCGCTCGCCTTAAGACTTTTGTCCAGCCGTTTGACAATCGCATAGACTTCTAGTAAATCTGTTTTACAAATGACACAAAATTTTCAAAAATAAGTTAAAACTAGTTTTTGTCATCAAAAAAATTAATACCGAATGCAAATCGGAGGCCATTTGCGGCCCGAATGGCCTCTACGGCGCTGTCTTCGCCGTGGCTTACGATCAATACGTTAAACGCTTTGTGTATTAATTGACGACAAGTCTGTATCATCTGATGACTGACCGCTTCGACGCTGTCGTAGATATTGTCTTGATTTGGATTAAACTGAAGACTGTCCACAGAAACGGTGTCAAAGTTGGCGGTCGTATGCGATAAGAAATTGCCAAAGTCTTCAGCTTTCGGTGTCGTGTCGGACATGAGTTCCCGGAAAACGTTATACCTATCGGCCGATGAACTGGAATTGACCGCCGCTGCGGACACGGCGTCAAAGACACCAATAGAATCGGGACTCGATTCCAGTGTGTTTGGGCCCGAAGAATGATCCCAAGAATTCACTAATGATATACTAAACACTGGAGTGGGTGTCAGGTTTCGCGGGCTATTTGTCAACGACATTGCGGTGATATTGGAGGCCACGGCGTCGCTCAGCGTTTGCTTCTTGAGCTTAGACTCCAACTCATTGACCGCCATTTCACTCGAAGTCTTTGTCAAATGCGATTCAATTGCGTTAAAATCCGCACTTTTGAAGTCAGCAAAATCGTCATCAATAACATCACTGACAACGGATCCCATCATCAATTCTGTAGACTGTTTTGTGGGTAAAGGAGTGGCAATCGGATGAATATTAGAAGTGATGGGTTCTATGCGGACGTCAGCGGACTTAAAGTCATCGAAGTCGTCGTCATTCGTGGCCACGGCTTCGGCGGTCAAAGTATCGCCAAAATTGGGCGAAAAGTTTTGATCGCTTTTATTTGTATCAATAATATTGTGGTCGGAATGTCGGGTCTGCGGTACGTTTGCTGACGACTGCGGCTGTTGTCCTCCGGAAGTGGTGTTCACTTGAATCGTATCGTCGAAGAAGCGAATGGTCGGCAGAGGAAGGGAATCCAATTTGTAGATCTGGTCCAAAGGGTTGGCGCAGTTCTGCTGCAAGAGTGCGATTAACGCCAACGCCATCGACAGCTCCGGACGTGTCAATTGTCCCGGTATTGTCTGATTAACGACTGACCAGAGTTGGGCCAACACCTGCTGCGGGAGACCCACAGACAGTAATACCGGATAGAGTTTGTTTGTGTCGCAGAGATTATCGTTCAGTTGGACATAAGCCCAAACTCGTGAGTAAAGCGCCGGTGTTTTGGACACGTCTTCAAAACAATGCGGAAGTTTCCGGTGGACAGCGGCTGTCGGCGGTGTCACCACTGATACGTTATTTGCGTTATTCGCGGATCTGTTGGTGGGATTGGCGGCCGAAGTCATGGACTGCTGTTGATTGGGAGCGCTTTGAGGCAAATAAGTATTCGTATAATTATAGCCACTGTCGGTCCGATCGGTAAACAGTTGCTGAAGAATTGGTGTTGTCTTCAGCGACTGATTCTGTGGTGCGAATGAATTATAGTTATTATTATTGTTGATGTTGTGACTCATGTCTTGTTGTGATTGAAAAGTGTTTTCCGATCGGTAAACAGTTGCTGAAGAATTGGTGTTGTCTTCAGCGACTGATTCTGTGGTGCGAATGAATTATAGTTATTATTATTGTTGATGTTGTGACTCATGTCTTGTTGTGATTGAAAAGTGTTTAATTGATTGACATTTTGAGGCAAATGTCCGGCATTTGGGCCGACGTTCAGCGGTTGTCCGGCCGTCGGTGTCATCACTGGTTGCGTCGGCATTAATGGCCGGACATTAGGATACTGTGGAACAAATGGATGCGAAGAGTTGTGGTGAACGGCACTCGATATCATCGACACTTGAGTGCCGTTGAAGACTGGCTGCTGAGGAACCGATCGGTGGTGACTATTACTGAGCCGTTTGTCTAACTTGGCGTCGGTCTCCACTTTCTGTATGATATTCGCCATGAGTTGATCGGCGCTGGAAGTGCTGCTCACGGGATGTGTCGACGAGAAGGACATCTCCTGAAGACGTTTCTGTTGTATTTGAAACTTATAGTACTTTTCAAACTTCTTGCGTTCGTCGGCGTCGTCTTCGGCCGCCATCTGATCGCCCGTCCGCTGACTGTTTGTCCCGTGGTAAACAACGCCGTTAACACCGTTTACACTGCTTCTGTAGTTGCCGACTCTGTAGGAGACCACTAAGTAACCGCCGTTTGCTCGCGACAAACGCAAGTTGCTGACTTCTAATAACTACAAATCGCCGACAAATGGATCAGTCATTTGGTGCGATGGCTGGAGACACTCGAGTGGAGACAACTAAATACTGGATCCGCACGAAGAAGTGGAGGAATGTGTTGAGAGGACACCAGAGAGATGTGTAAACACTGTCCTAACGAACTGATCTAAACACCGATGTCTTGGACAACACTAACCTCTGCAGTGAGTAGTGAAACATATGGCAAAACAAATCCAAACAGTGATATATCTCCGAAGATGTGAATATATGTCACCTCAAACTGGTCTCACCTCTCGCTGTGAGTCATCTGTTGATGTTTTGACGTAAGGTTTGCCACAAATGACGACAACATTTGCCGTATATTTTTGCCATAGCTTTCAATGGCTTTACACGTGTATAACAAGTGGTTCACTATAAGCGGATCAACTCATGTGATCACCAGTTTCTTTGCCTGTAAACCGCTGTAAAGTGTTAGTACACTATACTGAGTGTTCATTATTTAATGATTAAACGATAGATGATTACGAAAACTAGTTATGATTTATTAATTTCAATATAAATGAACACAACTTTGCTAAACTAAATGTGAACTCTATTTGATTTAAACTAAGTCTGAAAATTAATCTGAATTCATATCTAAATTTCTAGTTAATTTATTGTCATTATTACTTTTAATATTAATATTATGGTTAACCCTTTGTTTACAATGATATGGGGGTAACACATGAGGGCATAACCTGTGCGCCGATTGGAGGCACCGGTACTTTACAATCACACCAATAGTTATTTGCAAACAATTAGCGATATTTACGTTAATTAGCGTTAAATGAGATGCAAACCCAGGAACAGAGCCCACTCTACCGGTGCCCGAAATTATACATAAAAACAACTTAAAAGAGCATTAATTCAAAAAACAATATTAAATATTAGACAATGAAAAACAATTTGTTAATTATTGATATAAAACGAGATGAAAAACAAGACAAATGCCGAAACCATAAAATAAATGATCGCTTTGACGCCTATGGAAGACACGGAGGAATGGTATTAATTGTACAGTTATTATCACCGGAATTAAGGCAAACAATGAAAAAGAGATATTTACGGAAATGAGACACAAGAAGACGACAAGAAGATAATAGTGTGAATTGAATCGGAAGAATGCGTTACGAGAAACAAAGAGGTGATTGATTTGTTATGATGTGTACTCTTATATTATCACTGAATGTGTTTTTGTGTGAATGTCTTATGAATGCCTACCATTGGACGCATTGACGCGCGAAGACTTCTTGGCCGACGACGACGGGAACGACTCGAACCGCTCGGGTATCGCGCGCTTGCGGTCCGACTGCTTACCACTCATACCTCTGGCGAATGAGTCGTTGTCGGTGTCGTCGTAGGACACGACAGAGCTGTCGGGCGCCGACCGTTGGCTATAAGTGTCGGCCACTTCTGTGCCGTCCTTCTCGTCGTCCTCTTCCTCCTCCGTCTCTTCGCCCAACACATCGTAATCGATGTCTCTCTCGATGAACACCTGTTTGTCGCCAATCATCAGCGATTGGGAACTTCCCGTCCGCTTATACGGCAAGAGTTTGAGGCCAAGAGAGCAGCCGTTGGTCTCGATCTGGCGAAGCATACGAAGCCGTTTGTCGGCCGCCTTCAGCTCAACCGTGGCGTCCGATTCGCGGTGTTTCAGGTCTTCGAGTTGGCGGTCGTCGAGGTCTGCGATATCATAGATGAACCTCTTGTTGATGGCGTGGATTGTGGCGTGAGTTGTGTTGATGCGGTCCAACTGATCCACGATCTGTCGGCTCAGGTCCAGCTCTCGCCGGGCGTCCGACAACTGATGCGCCAGACGTTTGGCCTGAGCTGTGTATGCCATCGGTGTGTGCGAGTGAATGGTCACGAGAGTGTCTTGGGATCAGATCCGGTGATCAATGCGATAAAACGGTCGATGTTTTGCTTTTGACTCTTATTTTGCTGTTATGTGTAAAATAGCGGTTAAACTGAGGGATCGATCACTCATTGCGTCGTTTGAATAAAAAGTGACGGAAAGATGTTTTGCACTCAAATATTGTGTATATTTTATCACAAATTGTTTGTATTTTTTTAAATTTAAAAGTTTGGTGTTTTTATTAATTACTGTTAGTTTATATTTAACTTAATTTTTTGTGTATTTTATTTATTTAATATACTTTTGAACGCTATTTACAGGTATTTAAGGCGTGTTTTATAAAGTTTTCCCACTTTTGGGGACCGTTTTGTAAGTTTCGCTGTTTTTTAATCAATTTTTGGTGTTATTTATTAATTAAATATAAAAATTAAGATTAAAGACATGTTTTGAATAAAATTTTCCACAAAATAAGCATAAAATAAGTGATAATTAAATGCAAAACAAAATCAAATCAAAAGCAACGATAAAAAAGTGAAACCCATTGCCAAAAGCCATAGACATCGACAACAGATGGCATTCACAGCACAACTCAACACAACAGCCAAACAATACCGCAATTGTCTCAAGACATCCATAACCCCAACACATCCACCGAAGACAAGGACAGCGCCAACAACACTGCCCATCGATGGCGAAACACCATCCGGATCTGATCTTCTGCCGGAAGCAGTCGGGAGTGGCGATCGGCCGCCTCTGCGAGAAGTGTGACGGAAAGTGTGTGATCTGTGACTCCTATGTCCGGCCGTCAACTCTGGTCCGGATCTGCGATGAATGCAATTACGGCTCATATCAGGGCCGGTGTGTCATCTGCGGCGGTCCCGGAGTGTCGGACGCCTACTATTGCAAAGAGTGCACCATTCAGGAGAAGGACAGGGATGGCTGTCCCAAGATTGTCAATCTGGGCTCATCCAAGACCGACCTCTTCTACGAGCGCAAGAAGTATGGCTTCAAAAAGCGGTGATCAGTGGAGGACACTACTGGTGGCACCACTACTCGCCCACCCGTCCGATCACCGCTTCTCCTATTCCACACATTTATTCCTCCAGTTGTCTCTCGTTTTACGTCTATCCATGACTTACTTATGATTATTATCTGCCATTCAATTGATATCCGAGATTAATGTCCGCGTATTTAGTGACCACTTTGTGTGCATTGATTGTGTATTTTATTTCTCATTTTACTATTAAATCCTTTTTTACCATTTAAACATTTTATTTACTAAAGATACATAACTAGCGATTATTTCTGTCATAAATTACTGTTAACTTATATTTAAATCAATGTAAAAATAGCGTGTATAATATTCGTTTTATATTACACTATAATTTATGTAGTTTAATATAATTATAATTTATGAATTAAAACAAATAGTATTTCATAGAAATTAACACTAAATTAATGTTTGAAAAAAAACAGTCAAAACAAAACCTAATAATGAATAGAAACTATTGGTATTGAGGGGTTTGGCCGCCAAAGGGTGGTCCGCCGGGCGGGCCTTCGCCCGACTGTCCCAACTGTGACGGGTCTTCGAGCGGATGAACGGGTCGGAACTGTTCGGACGAATACCTCGTAAACAATATACCCATGCCTTCGATGAGGGCCAGCAAAACACCGCCGATGACAGCCGAGCCGACCATAGCTCCCGTGCCGTTCCGTACGGCGAGTATAGCGCCGGTGAGAGCGCCGGAAGTGATACTATTCCACGGGTCCTCCTTCTTGCGGATGTGGACGAGTGTGCAGTCAATTG
>CAJPIZ010001002.1:0-19158 GCA_905368565.1 Medioppia subpectinata | reverse complement strand
GTCCAGAAGTGTCCGAAACTCGTCGTCGGCTTTCCGGTCGCCGCCGAACCCGAAGTCCAATATATTTTGGACAATACGTTGCGAACGACCGGAGACTACAACCAGTCGTGACTGTTGTTGGAGTTGTTGCCCGTTTTGGACACCGCTGTCCCGCGCCTCGTCAACTGGGCTTTCGTACAAATCTATTTATAATATACTAGTTATGAATAATTTTGAATAAATTAAATTATCATTATCAAATTATCGCTCGTAAAACTCGAATAAACTTTTAAAGTATGAAAGGTAATTAGATTTTATAAAAGTATACAAGAGTTATTGTATCTAGAGAAATACAGTATATTATTACTCTAAGTTAAGAATTTTGGATTTTTGTTATTTATAATATTAGCATAAATTTATATGTAATTATAATGACCTGTATCAATTATGGCCGCATACGACACGCCAAGCATTGTTAAGATCTTTGTTTCTATTGAATCCATTAAAATAAAAGCTAAACACAAAAATTACTTTTACTATTAATAAAATTTACGATATAGTTAAATGATTGGAAGATTATAATAATATTTCACGTCTAATCCTTTATATAATAAACCAACATTGTACAAAATATATTAAAACAATATAAATTCAGAATAAACAACTAATTAAGTAATTCAAATAAGTTACAAATATAATTATCATAATTTAATATTAGCTGCGCTTATAAAAGTACATTCACATCCTTGCATAACTCTGATTGAGATTTATGATTTTCAAGTGCAGTGACTAATCATTAATGTTTTCAGTCATTATCCTTTAGTGAGATATTTGAACTTGAACTATACCTTGAACCTTTATTGTGCTGGCAAATTTGCACTGTTCAATAGTGAAGGACAATAATTTAAATAATTTCACCATTTATAATTAGAGCCAGGACATTGATAAGTCATTTAATATTCAGACTAATAAAAATAGTGATATAATAGTGAAATAAAATTTAGTCAAAAAAGGATAACAAAAAACCTCTTTTCAGTTAATGTTATAGAGGGGTAGTCAAGGTATCTCGCACACGCGGTTTGGTCAATTACTCTTAAAGTACAAGAGGTAATTCAATTCTGTAAAAAGTATCTAAGAGCCCCATATACGCTAGTTCTTGTGAATATATAACTTTTAAATTTTGATCACGTGGTATGCAAAATATGGGACAATTCCAAAACCACATGTTATTGGTCAGTAGTAGAAGAATACGTTCTCTGTGCCACCTATTGATCACCTATCAGTAATTATCGATCACCAATCAATAAGTTATTGATTTTTTTAAAAAGTGACGAAATTTTGATATTTTCACAAAATGATGACTTGACTGAATGATGACCTTGAGCGCATCCGCACACCAACGATTCGCGTTTAACGGAACTATGCCCGACTGATCATGCATAAATTCAGTCAAAAGAGTTTATTTTTGTTCAAAATTAAATTTGAAGTAAAAAATGATTGTTTATATCGTATTGAATGAAAAATAAAAAGTTATTAAACAATTGTTGTGTGAATTCAATAAGAAATTGAAAATAAATATGTAAATTATTATTTATTTGAATATAGATATTTAGGAATTGATTTTTGTTAGTTTCATGATTTAAGCGAAAACCTATATTTCACTAACAAATGCACTCATATGTCACATGCCGTCAAAACCTATATTACATTCACCTAATAATATGCATGATAACTCAACCATGCATGAATGATTTGATTTAATATTTGAATTGAAAAATGCATTATAAATGAAAACTAACACATAATTTTGTTTACAAATTATATAAAAAATATTTTCAATGAAAATTGTATATAAATAGCAATTGATTTGATATAATAATTATTAAAAATTGATAAAACAATTAAATATTTATTTCATTTAATTTTGCGACTCATTGCATGTTATAATTAGTGCATGCTTCAATTAATGCTGATGGAGAAGTTGACAATTAGTGTACTGTAAGGGGGTAATGCATCAGTGCACATTAATACATTTAAAAAATAACTAAATATTAATTATCATATAGTGCCGCTCTGTTGCTCATTAATAATACTATTGATAATTTATATACTTATTTTTATATAAATCTATTTATATTGAACTATTCAAATAACAATTGATTTATTAATCTTATTATACTACTAAATATAAATTAACATATAGTGCCGCTCTATTGCTTATTAATAATACTTTAAATAAATAATTCCTTATAGGCTTTTCCCTTATAAACTAGTATTTTTAATACAAATATTTGATTGAATTTTCCTATAAATAAGCATTATTTCTATCCTTAAATTCATTTTATCTCAATTCACAACTGACTTCACGTCAAATTGATATAAACTCTCTTCATTAAGCAAACTTAAGGTAATTCTTTAATTTGTTTATTTATTTATTAATTTTCAATCGATATTAATATTATTGATAAATAATCAGATGGCGGGAAAGGCAACAACTTTATCTCAATCATTTATTGACAACGAAGCAAAGGTGAGCTCTGAACTGAGTGATGAAGAGATGGCAGAGAAGCCTAAGCGCCCATACGCTCGTAAGCGCAAGACCACTGACGATGTGACTGTTGTGGACAATGGTGGCGGCGGCCCAAAGAATGTCAAAAAGGCCGTACTTGGCATCCTGGCTACAGAGGTCGGTGCGGATGGAGCCGTGAAAGTGCCGGTGCCGGAGACCAAGAAGTGGGCGGATCAGCCGATAGCACCAAAATATCAGATAGGTGTGTAATGTTTCATAATGATTATAACTCTTAATGTATTAATAGCACTTAATATTTAATTTTGGTTGTAATTAATAGGTAATACTGGTTTGGGTCTTCGTGACTCTACTCTTGTTTTGTGGAAATACCGTGATGATGGCAAACCTAATATGAGTTTTACTTTTAGCATTGGCAAGGACACTGTTCCTGCTTTTTATGAGACATTGTCTCAAATGTTGATTGAAAAAAAGATTATTAAAAAATCTAAATAATTGATTTCAATTGTTTTGATTTATATGATTTGTTATCTGACTTTTATCCACTTATTATCAAATTATTGTCCACTTATTATCAAATTATTGTCCACTATTATCCACTTATTATCTGTATTAAATGTCTGGCCAGCATTTAATTGTTTATATATTTAATAAATTTAATCCACTTATTATCAAATTATTGTCCACTATTATCCACTTATTATCAAATTATTGTCCACTTATATTCACTTATTATCTGTATTAAATGTCTGGCCAGCATTTAATTGTTTATATATTTAATAAATTTAATCCACTTATTATCAAATTATTGTCCACTTATTATCAAATTATTGTCCACTATTATCCACTTATTATCTGTATTAAATGTCTGGCCAGCATTTAATTGTTTATATATTTAATAAATTTAATCCACTTATTATCAAATTATTGTCCACTATTATCCACTTATTATCTGTATTAAATGTCTGGCCAGCATTTAATTGTTTATATATTTAATAAATTTAATCCACTTATTATCAAATTATTGTCCACTTATTATCAAATTATTGTCCACTATTATTCACTTATATTCACTTATTATCTGTATTAAATGTCTGGCCAGCATTTAATTGTTTATATATTTAATAAATATTATTCACTTATTATCAAATTATTGTCCACTTTTATCCTCTTATAATCAAATTATTGTCCACTATTATCCACTTATTATCAAATTATTGTCCACTTATATTCACTTATTATCTGTATTAAATGTCTGGCCAGCATTTAATTGTTTATATATTTAATAAATATTATTCACTTATTATCAAATTATTGTCCACTTTTATCCACTTATTATCAAATTATTGTCCACTTTTCTCCACTTATAATTAAATTATTGTCCACTATTATTTACTTTTACTCACTAATATAATTAAATATATTAATTTTTGTATTACTAATATATTTAATTATAGGAACTGACTCCAGAGGATACATGCAAGTGGATGACATTGACTATTCGATAATTGATTTTAATTTGAAATTGTGGCGCAAAACCCATCCAAACTGCAAACTTATTGATGTTATGATTGATTTGCATCAATTGGTACGTGGCAAGTCAATCAAAGGGAAATATCGAAAATGCGTTATGAGTCCTTTAAACTTTCATACGGTTTGTGAATTTTAATTATTATTTCAATTATAATTAAAACAATTTATTACAGTCAATCGTATAGAGATTTATTTCGGATCACAAATTGGCACGCCTTGGATTTTACCGGACAATGGGACATTATTTACTGATGACTATATATTAATCAGTGAATTAATGTATAAATTTTTTATAAACACTATTGATTATGATGTTTAATTTTATATAATCATTTTAATCTTTTGATTTGTTGATTGTTTTAATTATAATACTTATGATTATATTTTATATTCGGTGATGGTATATCATTATAATATATGTTTTGTTATTTTTGTTTGATTTGTCTATTTTCTTTTATTATTAATTATGATTTAATCAAAATGTTTTTTGTTTATTAAATAAATATTTTAATGCATTTAAATTTTGTTTATTAATAACACAAACAATCATTTTTTGAATTTTGAATTAATTCTAACAAAAATGGTTTTGTGTAAGAATAGATATATGTATTTACAAAACCGGTTGAATTAATTAATGTCCAATTATTTTTTTGTGACGTCATAGTGGGCGTTGACAAATAACCAATAGAGGCGTTAAACGATATGAGATTATGAATTGTTATATAACACTTGTCCAACTCTTGTTTTAAAACATAGTCCATCACGTTACGGTTTAGACATATATCCATCAGTTGATCTATATTTTTGCTAAAATATATTATGTTTGCCATTGATAACCAAAACAAGAGTATAACTAATATTTTTGAAATTTTCTTAATATTATTTCTAATATCCATATTTATCGATCTATAGGTTCATCAATGGCGAAAACTATTGGAACACCACTGCCGAAGAATTTTGTTTGCAATCGATGTAATGTAACCTTTTATCAATTCAGACAATTAATTCGACACAAGAGATTGATCCACGAACATCAAATTCTGTCATCAAAATTTAATGTCAAAAACAAGTTCAAGTGTAAATTTTGTTCAAGAAATTGTGATTGTTTAATAACCTTGAAAAATCACTTACGCTATTGTGCTAAATTCACTCAACCGTATCGTTGTTTTATTTGTGATTGTAATTATTATTCAAAAGACGTATGCATTCGTCACATTGAACGTGAATTCAACCAAATCGGTAAAGGACTAATTAATCGATTGCCAAAACTCCCGCGAAATTCAAACTTCAAATTATCACGATCTTCTCTCAGTGCGAATCTCCAACAATATGAACTGTTTCCAGACGGGTCCTATGATAATATAGAGTTGTTTCTAATAAAAGTTAAAAACAATGTAAATGTGCTTTTGAAAACAACTGTCAAATCAATTCCATCATTCAAATTTCAAATTTGCCTTCAAATTACATTTACTCGAACTGCAGGTAGAGAGACTTTATATACTATATCTTATATTTGTAGCAAAAATATCACTTACAATTCGAGTATTAAACTACCAGATATTTATGATGAATTGATTAGTTATATAGATAATAGAGTTCAAGCATTTGAAGCTGTATCTAGTGGGTGGAAAGTTTATGAAATTGACAGACTTGATGTAAGAATTTCTACATACAATCCACAATCAGGTGGCTGCATGAATCAAAAACTTCTTCCAGCTAGAATTCTCAATAAAAAGGCTTTAATAAATATAAATTCAATTGACAACAAATGTTTTGTTTATAGCATATTAGCTTCTATTGCTGATAATAAAAATAAATTTAGGAAATGTTCATGCAATAAACTTGCAAAACAATGCCCTAAACATAAAATTCCTGATATTAAATTAAAACGTATTTCAGCTTTAAATAAATTTAGTGATTGTATTGATACATCAAAATTAAAATTCCCAGTATCTTTAAAAATGGCTAAGCAATTTGAAGCATTAAATTGGAAACAAATTAAATCAAAAATTAATATTTATACGTACGAAATTTTAAATGAATATGAAGATACATTAATTCCAATATATATTTCAAAATTAAATGCTAAATATACAATTAATTTATTATTATATGAAAATCATTACTATTATATTAAGAATTTTAATCGATTGTTAGGAGGTTACAATAAAAGTTTTAGTAAGTTTTGTAATAATTGTTTGTTAGGATTTAGGACTGATTTAGAATTAAACAAACATTACGATAATTGTAAACACTTTAAACCAACAAAAATTGAAATGCCTGAAAAAGAGTTATATTTTAAAGAAATTAAATATATTTATAAATATCCTTTTGTAATGTTTGCTGATTTTGAGGCAATTTTAGTTAAAGATAAGAGACAATTGAGTCGAAAAACTAAACAATTGCAAAAACACGAGCCTTCAGGTTACTCTTTAATTGTAATTGAAAATAATTCCAATATATTTTATTCAAATTATTATAGAGGACCAGATTGCATGGATAAATTTATGAATGATATTGAACAAATTTCTCAAAAAATTAAAAAATTATTGCTAGTAAATAAGCCAATGATTGAAATAACTGATGAGCAAAGAGGTTTGCATAATAGCGCAACTGATTGTGTGATTTGTCAGAAACAGTTTAGAGAGTTTGAACTGAAAGTAATGGATCATGATCACAGAACAGGCTTATATAGAGGTGCCGCCCACTGGATGTGTAATATTGAGTTTCAAATTCCAAAAAGAATCCCATTGTTTTTTCATAATTTGAAGAATTACGATAGTCATTTCATTATTAAAAATTTGAGTAATGATCAATTTAAACAATGTAATATTGTTCCTCAAAGTTTAGAGAAATTCATTTCATTTTCTTTGGATAGCATTAGAGTGTTAGATTCATTTGCATTTCTAAGTAGTAGTTTAGATACTTTAGTTGAAAATCTTCGGAATTCAGGATATCATTTTCCTATAACTACTGCAGTGTTTAAAAATCGAGTAAATAATTTTAATGAAAACAAACATTTATTGTTGAGAAAAAGTTATTTCCCATATGAATATATGGATGATTTTAATAAATTTAACGAAACAAAACTACCAAAAAGAAGCAAATTTTATTCTCAATTAACACTTCAAACAATATCACCTGAACAATATGCATTTGCACAAAATGTTTGGACAACTTTTAATATTAAAACTCTTGGTGAATATCAAGAATTTTATTGTTTACTTGACACAACTTTATTGGCCGATGTATTTCAAGCATTTCGACAATCAATTTACACACATTATCAACTAGACCCGTGTCATTTCTTCAGTATACCTGGATTAGCTTGGAGTGCGGCTCTAAAATACACAGATGTTCGCATTGATTTATTAACAGACATTGATATGCATATGTTTATTGAGAAAGGCATCAGAGGAGGGATATGTGGTGTTATGAAAAGATTTTCAAAGGCTAATAACCCTCACTGTATTGATTATGATGCAACCAAACCATCAAAATATATTTGTCATTACGATGTTAACAAGTAAGTAGATATGACTTAATAAAAATATATAGTATAAATTTAATGGGATTCACATTTACTTACAGTCTATACGGTTGGGCAATGGCTAAAAAGTTACCTTTGAGAGAATTTTCATGGGACGATCGTGATGTATTAAATGCAATTGATTGGAATACGATTGACGTGGATGGAGATTATGGATACATTGTGGAATGCGATCTAGAATATCCCGCCGAATTACATGATTTACATTCGGATTATCCATTGGCTCCTGAAAAACGAAAGATTTCAAATAATGAACTGTCCGAATATCAAACTCGTACGCTTGAGCATTTGAATGAATTCGGATATAAACGACACCCAACTGAAAAATTAATGTTAACACTACATGATAAAACAAATTATATTTTACATTTTGCTAATTTAAAATTGTATTTACAATTGGGTTTGAAATTGAAAAAGATACACAGAGGTATAAAATTTTTTCAATCAGACTTTTTGAAGCCATATATTTTATTTAATACTGAATTAAGGAAACTATCAAAATCTGATTTTGAAAAAGATTTGTTTAAATTGCTTAATAATGCCGTATTTGGAAAATCAATTGAAGATAAACGCAAACATTTAGATTTAAAAATAAGTTTAAACGAAAAACATTGTGTCAAATGGTGCAGTAAATTAAATTTTGAAAGTTTCCATATAATTAATGACGAGTGTGCTCTGATAAAATTAACAAAATCTCGAATTAAACTTGATAAACCAATTGCTATTGGATTTACAGTTTTAGAGTTGTCTAAAAATTTAATGTACGACTATCATTACAAAGTATTTAAACCATATTACAAAGAAAAAATACAATTATTGTACACAGACACTGATTCATTTGTTTATGAAATATACACTGATAATTATTTGGGTGAACAAAATACCCAATTTAAACAATATATGGATTTTTCAAATTATTCTAAAACTCATGAATTATTTGATGAAACACATAAAAAAGAGTTAGGCTATTTAAAAGCCGAATATGGCGATTTATATGTAAATCAATTTGTTGGTCTAAAGGCTAAATTGTATTCAATATTATATGATGAAAAACAACAAAAAAATGTTGCTAAAGGTTTACAAAAAGCTGTTGTGAAAAAATACATTACCCATGAACAATATGTTGATGTTATTTTTAACAATACAATATTCAATAATGATATGTATAGAATACAAAGTGACAATCATTTTTTGACAACTGTTATATTACAAAAAACAATATTTACCCCAATAGATGATAAACGATATATTCATCATGACGGTATTACCACAATTCCCTTTGGCCATTATTGTATACAACAATAATTTCAATAAAATAATATTAAAATATATGATGGAATTATTTATTATTTAAATTTTAAATACATTATATTTTAGAACTAGCTAAGGCTTGGAAACTTAAACGAACAAGTGATAAATACTCCAGTCGACGTTATAGATTTCGACAAAAGGAAATTGGCAAAAATATAAAATTAATGTTGAACAATCCGGATTGGTTACCAGAGATATTTCTACTGGAATAATTATATATATAATGAGAGAAATAATGTAAGATATACATTTTAAACCAATGTTTCATTAATAACGTTTATTAAAATTCTTTTTTAATTTTACAAATAGTTTATTTATAATTATATCATTTACATTTTTATTTTTAACAAAAAATTTTAATATTTTGTGTAATGATAATTTTCTTGAACGCATATATAAATAAAATAAACAATACTTTCCACAATTGTCTGAATAATAATTTTGTAAATGAATTTGATTATATATATAATTTACACCGTTTAGTTTTATAAATTGATAAATTTGTTTATGAATTGGTTTCATTCCAAGTGAATCAAAATATTCAACAGGTCCATTTTGTGGTACATATATAGCAAACCAATGTTCACCTGGTTTTGATGAGTCATCGGTATTCACAATAAATCCACATGGTTTTTTAATTGAAACCAGTGGAAGAGTATCAATAGCATAAACACCACAAAACACTTTTGATGCAAACTTGTCTTTTTTTAAATGATCAATTAACTCAAATGTATTCATCTTATGAATAATCTACTGTAACATTTCTGTTTTCATCGATTTCAATAATATTATCAAACTGAGCATAACAAATTAATTTTATCGCTTCTGTAAGATTAGCTCTAAATTTCACTTCAATGTTTAAAAAACCTTCTTTGGGGAGATTTATATAATCATTTTCTTGAGGATTTTCAAAATCACTATTGAAATTAAAAGCATACAAATTCATTCCTTTTTCGAAATTTGTATAACTGATTAATGGTTGTGTATCGGCTTTTATAGCTCCAATATTTAACAACAAATCATGATATTCTCTACTATAACTCAAATTAGTAGCTCTATAATCTGGTTCGTATGGAGTTTTTGGATATGATTCTCCGTTAATGTTTACTGATAAAAATGTTAAATCAAAATGTTTAAAATGAAAAGGATTTAATGTATATGATCCTGAATAAGCATTGTTGCTAACAAATCCAATAATTAATTTGCATGGCATTTGGCCCATTACAACATTATCTAACACAAATGTAGATTGATTTTGTGGGAGATTTAATATTTTAACAATTGGTCGTTTAATTGGATATATTGCTTTGGTAAGATGTAGAGCTCTAGCGTGAGCAGTTAGAATTTGTGGAGAAGGTTTAACTTTACGAACAAATACTGACATTTCACTTAAATCTAATTTAGGTTCATAGACGGTACCACCAGCTGCTGCTGTGCCCATTAAACAAAATTTATCTGGAGCTCTTGTAAAAATTAAATGAAGTGGAACTCCATTTAACATTAATTTATCAGTATTAAAAATCGAGCCATGAATTGAACCATACAACGAAAATGTTTTACTTAATTTAAAATTGGCTGATAGATTTGTGTCAATAGTATCAAATTCGGTTGGTTCATAAAAACCGGCTGATTTTAGATAGGTTTTTATTGCGTCAGCTGTTCGTTGAGTTAAGGTTTCGATAATAGACAAATAATTATAGGTTTTTGATGCTTGACTCACTAATGATCCAGCTAAATACACAGATAATTGATCAAATATCGTGTTTAAACCATAATTAACTAATGAAAACTGGTCGTTGTCTGCCGCCACATAACTGGTTCCATCCTGTTTAGTTAATTTTCCTTTAATCCAAATGTATATATTTTGTGTATCCAAATATTCATCTGCAGCAGTCGGTATTTCAAATTCAATAGTTTGAGATCCATTTAATGCAGTTGTCGGTCGGTATTGAATTAATTGAGAACTATCAATACTTTTTTGAAATGAAATGTTTTTGAATAAATCTAATTCTGATTTCATAACTTCATTCGCCATAATTAAATATGAAATATATCAGATTTTGTAGATTTCGATTTGCTTCGCTTCCTTTTTATTTTATTCGAAGAACTTTTTTTAGATTTTTGTCGTTTGTTAGACTTTTTCGCTGATTTTAAAATTTTCCTTTTATGTTGTTTTACTTTCAAACTGATTTTGGGCTTCTTACGTTGTCCACTACCAGTTTGATCGATTTTGTCAGCTAAATCACGCAACACAGCCGCACCTCGTTTTCGCACAATTGTTTTGAGTATTGGTTTACCAGCTGGAATCTTTTTATAGTCTTTTACACTTTCAATGGCTTGTTTAACTAAATACTTTAATGCTGGAACAGCAAATCTCCTGGCACTTGATACAAATCTTCCTTTCCCTCTTTGGTTTGAAAATATTTTTTCACTGTTATTTATTTGATTTAAATAATATGAGTTATAATCACTATACTGTTTTACACAAACCATTGTTCACTACAAAAATGCATTATATATACTCCAATGGTCTCACACACAAATAAGCTGATAACTCTCCACCTTGCATATATAAACGTTCACCGTTAATATCACATAGATAAACACTGATGGAATCATGTTCTAGCACACGTAATGGGATGTAAATTAAGTTTTCAAAATGACATTTAGCTACTGTGTCATTAGTCTGATAAATCATACGTAATATATTTGATTTTTTATCGTTAACATAAGATTCTCGAACAATATCACAATGCACAAAAATGTGTTTTTCATTCACCGGAATTTTAGGTGAATTTTCAGGATCTCTTGCACTCCAATAAGGAGGTTTCCTTATGTCACCTTTGAAAAATACAGATGCATTGCCTTTCCACTCATTAACATATAGAGCATAATTTCGATGTCTTCCCATGGCTATAGTAATATCATCATCCCAGTTGTAGCCTAATATTTTATGTAAATCTTTACCAAAATTTAACAAAAATATTAATGCCATATCAGTGCGATCAGCAAGCAATGGATAACTTGATGATTTCCAATGGATTTTTATTCCGCCAGGTTTATATCCAAATTTTTTACTATGTGTACTATACCAGAATTCCATTGGAATAAATAATTGTTCGTCATTTTTTAAAACGTCAGGATATTTAACATTGATTAGTTTTCGTGAATATTTATGTATATCATTAATGATTTCGTTAACTCGATTGACAATTTTGTCTATTGTCAAATCTGTAGGTGACATTCCAAGTTCATAAGTATGTTTTTGAAATCTTCGTCCTTCAAATTCAGTAAACTTATCTGGATCAACATCTGTAGCTGTAGTTTTAGAAACAATTTCTGAGTCTTTCCAACTAGATAGTGGTGGCTTTAAAAATTTAATTTCTCCATATATTTTTAAATCTGTCATTTCATTCACATTTTCTCTCGATAAGACCTTGGGTAAATTGATTTCTAGTAAACCACATTCCATTCGCTTATTATAAACAATTGGTTTCTTAAATTGTACATTTATATTAGCAACATTTGTTGAATCAGTCTTTTTCAAAAAATAAGTTTCACTGTCGTTGTGATACTCATTTGGATCCATTATTAAATAATTATATAACAAAAAGGTTTGTGAAATCAACTTTTAATAATTTATAAAACTTAAATTATATAAGCACTACTTCAAAATTAAATTTATAAATGAGTTAAAATTATATATATTCAAGCGGTCTTATACGTAAAGTTATTGCATACTTTTCATTTGACATATACAATTGTTTTCCATTTTTGTCACACAATGTAATTTTCATTGAATTATGTTCTTGTACGCGTAATGGAACGTAAATTAAATTTCTAAGATCATTTCTGTCCAATCGGTTTAGTTCTCGATTAATTATTCGCAAAATATAAGATTTGTTATTTCCAACATTTGATTCTTGAATGATGTCACAAACTATATAACAATCTAGTTCAGTCACTGGTAGTTTTGGTGAAATTTCAGGCTGTCTGTGGTTATAAAAACTATGATAATACGCATTTTCTTCAAACATAGTTACTTTCCCTTCCCATAAATATTTATTGAATCCTACTTTCCAACTACCCCCATAATAAAATCCTAATATTCTACGCAAATCTTTTTCAAAATTTAAAAACATAACTAACACCAAAGTTTTTGCAACATTTCCGTACGGATATTTAACTCTGGCAGATATTGATCCGGGCCGATAATAAAATTTGTTGTTTGATTTATTATATTTGAATTTTAAAGGTTTAAACAGCTCTATGTCATTATCCAATAGATTAGGGTATTTGACATTAATTAATTTTTTTGCAAAATCATTAATATCTTTGCAAATCTCTTGAAATCTAATTTCAATGTTTTCTATAGTTAAATCACAAGGTGAAATATTTAATTTGTACATATGTTTTTGGAATTTCCGTCCATCATATTCTTTATAAACATCATGATTTACATTTAAATCTGTTTTCTTTGATATCCATTCATCGATTCTGGGTAAATTTAAATCGCCCATAAATTTTATATGACCATAAATATTTAACTCTGATGGTGGAGGAGCGGTATCTTTTGATAAATATTTTGGTAATACAACATCAACTAACGCACATTCCATAAGTTTGTTATACGTTAGAGGTTTTAAAAATTGAACGTTGATCTCAGCGTTATTTGTTGAATCAGTTTTAATCAAATTAAAAATTTGAATGTCATTATTATATTCATTGAAATCCATTTTGATTTAATTGCATCTTATAGTTATTTAATCTTATTCAATGCCACTTTGAGTTAAATACAAAATATAAACTGTTTAATATAATATAATTTTAAACATTATTACAATTGAACATATAATTACAATTTAATCATTTCTTTACCATAATATGAACCTCTTAGTAGAGTTCCTTTTCTATCTTTAACTTTATATTTATAATATGGTGATGTATATAATACTTTATGAATAATAAATATTTCATTGGAGAAGTTAGGAAAATATCCTTTATCAAATACTCCTCGTAATAAAATTAACCTAACTTTATCATTTATGTTAAATTTTTGTTTTTCAATTGGAATTCTTAGCTTATATAGATTTCTATAAACATTAATTTCATTGGATTTGGTTACATCAATAGGTTTATATTTAGTTCTGCTATGAGTTGAATTATTATATCCAGTTATCACTTTTGACAGAACATCAATGAACCGTGTTGAGTTGGTATAAGTCATATATTTGTGTAGTCTTTCTTTGATAGTTCTATTCCATCGTTCAACCACAGAAGCTTTTGTTCCATCTTTTAAAATTAAATGCCGAATATTTCTCCATTTTAAATATTTTTTCAATGAATTATTTGTGAATTCTTTGCCAGCATCTGTTGTTAATATTAATGGTTTTCGTTTTGTCTCTTTAAACACACTAAGAAACGCTTTTTTAACACTTTCTTTACTTTTGTTGTATAACGGAATAGACCAACCATATTTAGACAATGTGTCGATAATCATTAACAAATATCTGAAACCATCATTTGAATTGGGTTCAATAATTTCAACCAAATCCGCTTGCCAGTTATCATCAATATGTCTTGAAACAATAGGATTTCTTTTAAAATTAAATGAAGGATATCGATGAACACTATACGTTTTTTGTTTTAATAACCAATTTAAAATATCTTTATATTTAATATTGTATTGTTTCTTTTTTAATGAATTATAAAGTTTATAAGCACCAGTAAATGCATCTGGCGAATTAACATTGTAATAATATTTATTTAACAAATTATCTATATTCAATCCACGAGTCTTCGACTTCATCACTATCACTTAGAACTTCTAATGTTGTGAAATTGTCTTTACGTTTCTTAGTTTTATGTTTTGTAGAATCTCCAATTATTTGAGATTTTTGTTGAGATTTAGATGATTTAGTGGTTGGTTTTCTTTTGCGTTTTGTTGGTGCAGACGGTTGAACTGGAATGACATTCTGTTGGGGTGTACTGATGTTTGGAGTTTTAATGTGCCGCTTAGCTTTTCGGATTTTTTTCTTAATAGGAATTTTAGTTGATATTTGTAAATTTTGATTTTCATTGACATAAATATCATCTTCGTATTGCCTTTTGTAAATCAAATATTTTCTTAATGCATCTTTATATTGCTTTGCTTTAATATTCTCATCGATATCTTGATCCAATATGTACTTTATTTCGTTATCCAAATCATTCATACGTTTAATTGTTGTTGGAGTTTGAAGTTTAGTTATATTAAATATATCATCGCGTTTACGATCAATAAATCCGTCATCTTTAACAATTTTCATTTTTTTAAAACTACTCATTTCTATTATGTTTCTTCAGAATGTCGTATATAATATTTGATATTAAATTTAAAGCTGGCGGAATTAAAAAGTTCAACAATTGTCCTCCTTTTTGGTTCAATATTTTTCGTCTTCTTTTTGTAGTAGATTTTTTAGCCAACAATCGAAGAATATTTTTATATTTTGACAACTTTTCAAAATCACAAGTTTTTAATGGTATATTTCCTTGAATACAATTTTTTGCAATTTCAGATATAGCATTAATTACACAATCTTTTGCACTGTTAATTAGTTTTTGTTTTTTCAAATTATTTTTAACTGATGCTAATTTTGTCAATTGTTTTGAACAATTTAAAACTGAATTAAATTTCAGATATTTTAATGTAGACGTATTGGTCTTCATTTGGAAAAATACCTGATCGTACTCTCATTATATTAGGAGTGTTTTGATCAAAATCCAAAAATAAATAACTATACGGTTGATCTGTAGTTGCATCTTTATAACATTCAAATATAAATTTAGTATCCACTCCATCAATTTGTGAGCTAAGTGTTTTAATTGGTCGAGTTTCTCGTGGATTTGCCATTAATGTGATATATGTTGAATTGGACGAAATATCCCGCATATATTTACTTTTTGGAAACAAATTTTGTAACAATAAAATCACTGTAATATTTTTATGATGTGAAATTTTTGTAAATAAATCACTAATTAATATGTCATTTGTCATTTTATGCATATTATCATCAATAACTATTAAATTGTTTCTGTTGGAATCCAATTGACTTATAATCGATTTATCCAAAGAAATTAATTTATTAATATGTATTCCATGAATTGAATCAAACGCTGGAAATCCTTGTCCAGAACAATAAATTATATTATCAAAATATAATCCAAATAAATCTTTCATATATAGTAATAGTTTCTCAACAAATGTTGTTTTGCCTGATCCTGACGGGCCATAAATGATAAATCTTCCTGGATGCTTTAAACTGAGATCATAAAGTTCATCCATATTGATTATAATATGACACAATATAAATTACGTTTTATTATTCAATTATTTGCACGTACAATAAATAACACATTCCTATTGGTTGATTAAAAATATATAAAAGAAATAACAATTCAGACCAAAGGCATTACATTAACTATGGCTGCGTTAAACGTTTCATTCAATGATATAAGATTAATATTGTGTGTTCAAGGTTATATGTTGGATTATAAATTTATATTGAGAGAAATAGGATTTTGGTGTAATGGAATGAGTGGATCGATTCCGTTTAATTGTCGGATTAACAAAAATCAAATCGATACTAAAAATCAGCGGACAATCTTTGCGTGTGAAGAAGAAATTAACGGAATTAAAATGAAAAATTATATTGAACATGGATTAGCACACAGTGAAATAAGACCCGTATTGCGCGCCCTCTATCATCTATCTGACCACAACAACTTTAACGCAAAATATATTGGAATTTGTCGTGATGACAATATTAATGGATTATTATTTAACGCTGGATTGGGCCATTTTGCTTATGATTTGGATAATCTAGAAGAATTTAAAAATACGCCTAACGCTTGTCCATCAAATAAAGATTTACAATTCATATTAACACAAGATCCTTCGAAGTATACGATTTGTAAGATGCATGATCGATTACGTAATGATATGCCACCAATTTGTGCTAAAGTTAAAGCAGAATTTTTAGCTGAATTTTGTAAAACATTTAATCCACAGATTAACGCAGAAATTAATCAATTTCTAGCTGAAACTATAATCTAAAACCTTTGTAATTATTTATTTATTTAAATAAACATATTTAATTTGTTGCAATATTTGTATTATTGATCAGATAACCAATAAAATCGAGTTATTTTAAGGTTATTGTGTTGTCCTAGCAACAAACAATTCAAAAGTAGGCGGAGCTTAAGTTCCAAATAGTATAAATATAACGTAATATGTATTATATGCTAAGTTAACAAAATGGAAGCATTTAAAAGAGGTTATATTTGTTTGAATAATCTTTATGAAAGTGAACAATTCCGTAAACTTGTTTATGAAGTATTGTCGCTACAATTTGATGAGATATTTGATCAAATTTTGGATGCGGTTAAACTCACTGAGTTTACCAAAATGGCAAACGATAAGCGGGCGGATATTAAAGAGCTGGTAATTCAATATGGTCATCCGTTTGAGACATTTGATGATCTTCACAAAATTTTGACTGATTTGGATAACAAAATTGAACAATTTGTAAATGGAATTGATAAAGGTAATTAAATATATAACTTTAAATAAAATCAATTAATTAATGTTATAAATTTGTAGGCGAAAAATAGATCTTGAATCCAATGGGATAAATAAAAATTATTTAATTATATTATTAATTCAATGTTGTATTCTTTTGGTTTTAAATAAAATTTTTATGGTATAACAGTTTTTTTATTTTCTACTTTCTTATTACTCAATACATGGTTATTATTTCATTCAGTTCAGTGCCATCTATCGACTATTATTGTTTAGCATAGTTACAATGTAGAGGTATTTACAATTGGTTATCATAGCAACAGTGTAGAGGTACTGTCTACTGGTTGCCATGGCAACAGTAGAATGTGTATTTGTTATAGGCTCGTCTATTTTGATATATTAGAAGGGGGCGGGGAAAGAAGATATTAATAATCATTAAAAGTATTCAATAACAGGTCAATAATTTATTGATTTTAGCGCCATCTATGTAACAAAAAATCTGTTGAACATATCAGGACTCGAACCTACTACCTAATTGCATGCGCATGCGTGAACCTTGTTGTTGATCGCTATGCTGTACTATTATTAGAAGCATATTTGCGCATGCGTGCAGTATTAACCGTATTTGCATTGAAATAATCATCATATATTGAAATTTTTAAACATTTAAATTTACCGCCAAAATATCTATCATTAAACTAAATAATACTACTGAATTTGATTACAAAAGCATTTAAGCATAACGTAATCAAGTATTTTTGTATGATCAGTCATGCAAAGTTCCGTTAAACGCGAATCGTTGGTGTGCGGATGCGCTCAAGGTCATCATTCAGTCAAGTCATCATTTTGTGAAAATATCAAAATTTCGTCACTTTTTAAAAAAATCAATAACTTATTGATTGGTGATCGATAATTACTGATAGGTGATCAATAGGTGGCACAGAGAACGTATTCTTCTACTATATTCTACTATATATTATAAAACATAAACAATTATTTAATTATGTTTTATTAACAGTTTAATATAAAGCTTTATAATATTCTAAAAATAGGATTTATTAAATATTTATGACAATTAATTTTAATTATAAACATATTTATTTTATTAATTACTGTGATATTTACTCGTTGTTTAATTTGTAAAAACTATGTCAAACATGTGTTTAAATGTAAACACTTATAAAGACATACAGTATGTACAGTATATTTTTACCTTCTTATATTAAATAATAATTATCAAATATGTGTGCTATTTATTATTTATAAATATAATATAACTTAGATTGCGTTAGATTTAATTATTACAAAAACAAAGATATTTTAATTGTGCATAAAATAATGTGCATTAATAATATTATTTTAAATAACCAACTAAAGAATAACCAACCAACTTTATAATTTAAACAACTTGAAATAAACAAACTTAGTAATTCATAACAAAACTCAACATAAACACATTTATGATGGATCGTGCTATTATTCATAAATACATAGGTGCATTTATCACCGTATGGGTATTTGTGACAAAATGTGCCTGTGACAATTTAGCGCCGTTCATGAACGCGGCACTCGAGCGCCAGAACCCGTCGGCCAATCGGCCGCCGGTCACCGACGCCGGGAGTTCACCAAATTATAAATACCCGTTTGCTTTCTCGCGCACCACTTATTATAGCGGTGGTTGGGTACGAAAGGTGGGCA
>CAJPIZ010001001.1:0-19167 GCA_905368565.1 Medioppia subpectinata | reverse complement strand
CTCTTTTGGGTCTCTTTTGACCGAAAATTCTTTCGATCAATGCTTTCCTTTTCCACTAAATATATTTATGAGGCATTGAATCCTTTGTGACCACAAGCGGGAGACCACGAGAGAGAAATCTTCTCCTTAACATCTGGTCATTAATGGTTTATACGAAGAGTTGTGGTGACAGTTATTAAGGAGTAAATGTATTGTAAATTGTATTTCTGAGAGTCCTTCCTATCAAATAACTCAACAAATTTATGATTTCTTTAACGGATATTAAGAAGTATTCATGCATTTGAATACTCTATTCATTAATTTATTATAATTCTTGGAATTTGAAAGAAAAAAGTAAAAGTTTTTTAAACGAATTATAAAATTATAATTCATAATCAAAAAACTTCTCAAAATAATTAATCAAATGAATGGAAAAATGAATCTCTGATAAGAAGAAAGGGTTTTAAAGTATTAAGGAATATAAGGATTGATGAATTAAAAGAGTGCAGAGTATGGGCACAGGTATACAGAGTATAGGGAGAGGGGAATGGCTGGTCGGCCCTCCCAAAGCCCTCCCGCCCTCAATATGTTGTGTCTCAAGGTTAAGATGTTTTCACGCAAAGGGTTTGTTTACAATATTGTGTACACTATATGTTTAGGCAGTCATAGCCGGAGATTCACCTCTCGGGTGAATGCCCTACACATCGACTCTCATAGAGTGAGAGAGAGAGAAACTTTGACTGAGAAAAAGGCAGTTTGCGTTCAATAGCACAAAGTAGTTGTGGCGGTAGTAGTGGTGGTGTTTGTTGTGTATATCGCAGTAAATACAAGCAAAATGTTAGACATCTAAATTATAAAAATAATATTTTACAGAATAATACAAATAACTGAAAAAAGTATTTATAAATTATATGAAGTGAATGTTTGTGGAAAGAAACCGAAACCAAACATCAGTTATAATCTGGTTCTAAGCGGAGGACAATTTATCGTTAATTATCTGTTTGTTTGCTATAATATCTAATAAAATACACATTTCGAGAGATTTATGAATCGTTATAATCAATAAGAACTGAATTTAACTCAACTTTTTAGACATATGTCATGTCATTGTAATCGCAATTTCCAAATGATAATCAAATTTAGTATACAAATAACTATCATATGATATAAATATCAGTTGATGAATGCAATCATAACACGATTCCGGATTCAAATGAATTGATTTTAACAAAAAAGATAAATTCATTAAATATGAAATGAATAGAGAATTGAAAGCATAGGGAAGATAGAGATGGCGCTATAGAGGAGGCGGTGATAGAAGTCGTAAAATGTGATAACGATTTGAAGGAGAGGTTATGGACTCGTATGTAATGTTGGCGAATATGTGCCTAATGTAGTGGTGATGTGCGCCTGTGATGGGCCTGTAATGGCAGTAATGCCTCCCTTTGTTGGTGTCCTTGAACCCCAATTCTGAACCCCATTTGAACCCCACATGAACTGCAAATATGTTTGCCATCTCTGGCATCAATGTCATGGCCATCCTTTATGTCGGTGGCAATCAAGTGCACCACTTCTTCGCATAACCAACAGCTTCTCCCAAAAGCCCATACCTTGAAAAATATATTACATGTTATACCTGGGCCTCAGCCCTCTCTCTCTCTCACTCTCGCAACCTTCAAACACCACATTTCACTCTCTCTCCCAAATCACACATTTTCTCTCTCCTATCTCTCAATTCAATATATCATTCTTACATTTCACGTCATTTTCTATTATTACTTAACGTTTTGCACAAAAGGTTTATATAATATTCGGATCAGGAATAAGAAGTGGAAAAGTTTGCGAAGAGATATATTCGGCCGATATATTGGACTACAAATTGGCGGCACAACAGCTGCCACTCTATGTCACAATCGGTGCCCTCAATGTACTGATAAGAGACACACACTTTCTTTAGCGTTGCCTTCAATTGTCACCTATTCTTCCAGTTTTAATATTCTTACCATAAGTTCTGATAATAAATCTTAATTTCCTAACAATTTTGCGCTTTTATTACACATTCAAAAAACTTTTTCAAGTTTAAGGCCTCCGAAATCAAACTACGGCACAAACGTTGACATAACCCATGGTTATAAAATCTCAGCATTTTTATTACAATATTGTATAACATTTTTGTTATATTTCTTGTGAGAACATAAAAAAGTTTCTTTTGGTTCAATGTTTTTTAGTTTCTATAAGTAATTAAGAATATTTGCATTTTTGATAAGAGTTTTACTCATTGTAAAACAAGAGAGGACTTAATATGTTGTCAAAATATAACTCTATTTATATTTTTTAATTTATGTCAATACATTTCTGCAAAATATAACTAAATATCTCTATAATAATAATTAGACAATAACTAATCGGTTGTTTCTAATCAATAACCGATTAATTTAAAATAAAACCAGTGTTACAAATGTTAGAGAGAGAGAGAGAGAGAGAGAGAGAGAGAGAGAGATTCATTAGTGGTATATTGGAAGAGAATAAGACGTGAAAGCAAAACAATATACAAATATGTTTACATTAGAAATGAGAGATATATTTATGGCAATAATAATCTTAAATGATATGAGAGTTTAAGGACCAGCAGTTATATCCGTTTAATCGCTATTTGTTTGCAATTGCAGTGAATGTATGGATTGTATTGACTATTGACTCGAAAGCAACACTTGATATGAGTTGAATGGTTTGTCTCGAAAGCCGAGCCATAGTTACTATGAATATACAGTGTTATAGCAGTTTGAATGGCATTAACTGTTGGAATAGCTGTTTGGCTTAAATTAGAAAAAATCGATTTTATGCTATAATTCATCAAAAAGTGTGAGTCTGTATGTAATGAGGGTTTGGTTATTGCACTCAAAAACCTATACAACACTTTTAGAAACATAAATGCATTACATATACACCACAACTGCAACACCACTACGTGTAGCTGTTTTTACATTGAGTTAATTTTTAAATGCTTTTCAGTGTCCTTACACTCGCGTCAACTGATGTCTCCAATCATATTCTGTGTTATTCTCTCATACATTGTGTATATAAATAGTACTCTTTTTATATATTGATCACAACTATATATTATGTAATATTAGTGACTCTTTACAGCGACACTAACCTTGAATTCAATGCAATTTAATAGCAACACATAATATCCCAAATGTATTTGAACTCATGGCTTAATTATAACCAAATTCTCACTCTAGACTCGCATCACAATAATAGGCAAATGCTTTGCAATATTAAATGGGGAGTCAAACAAATAAGTTATTGTTTTGAATGATTGGCACCAGTGCTGGAGTTAATGGCACTTTGCGTTAATGCCAACAAAATGTACAGAATATAGAGAATTGCCCTGGTATGATTTGTAGTGCGTGCCTGTATAGTATTGAGGGGACAGTGTGTTTGGTGTGTTTGGGCTAACTTTCACTTCTTAGCCTTTCTTTCTAGTGATAATTTAAATGACACGGGAGTTGTGTCGGAACAGATGTCTTCCTGGTTCAAAATGGTTCACCAAAAAAGCCAATTAAAGTCAGAGCCCTATTTGTGTTACAGTAGAGACCCAATGGCTGTTAAGACTCTTTTTTTCATTTTTGTTGGTTAACTCCACTGCTGATGATGTCTAACATTTTGCTTGTATTTACTGCGATATACACAACAAACACCACCACTACTACCGCCACAACTACTTTGTGCTATTGAACGCAAACTGCCTTTTTCTCAGTCAAAGTTTCTCTCTCTCTCACTCTATGAGAGTCGATGTGTAGGGCATTCACCCGAGAGGTGAATCTCCGGCNGGGGACAGTGTGTTTGGTGTGTTTGGGCTAACTTTCACTTCTTAGCCTTTCTTTCTAGTGATAATTTAAATGACACGGGAGTTGTGTCGGAACAGATGTCTTCCTGGTTCAAAATGGTTCACCAAAAAAGCCAATTAAAGTCAGAGCCCTATTTGTGTTACAGTAGAGACCCAATGGCTGTTAAGACTCTTTTTTTCATTTTTGTTGGTTAACTCCACTGCTGATGATGTCTAACATTTTGCTTGTATTTACTGCGATATACACAACAAACACCACCACTACTACCGCCACAACTACTTTGTGCTATTGAACGCAAACTGCCTTTTTCTCAGTCAAAGTTTCTCTCTCTCTCTCTCTCTCTCTCCCTCTCCCTCTCTCACTCTATGAGAGTCGATGTGTAGGGCATTCACCCGAGAGGTGAATCTCCGGCTATGACTGCCTCAACATATAGTGTATACACAATATTGTAAACAAACCCTTTGCGTGAAAACATCTTAACCTTGAGACACAACATATTGAGGGCGGGAGGGCTTTGGGAGGGCCGACCAGCCATTCCCCTCTCCCTATACTCTGTATACCTGTGCCCATACTCTGCACTCTTTTAATTCATCAATCCTTATATTCCTTAATACTCTAAAACCCTTTCTTCTTATCAGAGATTCATTTTTCCATTCATTTGATTAATTATTTTGAGAAGTTTTTTGATTATGAATTAGAATTTTATAATTCGTTTAAAAAACTTTTACTTTTTTCTTTCAAATTCCAAGAATTATAATAAATTAATGAATAGAGTATTCAAATGCATGACTACTTCTTAATATCCGTTAAAGAAATCGTAAATTTGTTGAGTTATTTGATAGGAAGGACTCTAAGAAATACAATTTACAATACATTTACTCCTTAATAACTGTCACCACAACTCTTCGTATAAACCATTAATGACCAGATGTTTAGGAGAAGATTTCTCTCTCGTGGTCTCCCGCTTGTGGTCACAAAGGATTCAATGCCTCATAAATATATTTAGTGGAAAAGGAAAGCATTGATCGAAAGAATTTTCGGTCAAAAGAGACCCAAAAGAGAGAGTGAAGTTCAAGAGAGAGAAAGAGAGAGTTTTTTGTAATTCAATTCAAAAGTTTGTAAATATATTTTGGTTGAGAAGCTGTAGGGGAGGGGAGGGAAGTGGAGAGAGAGAGAGAGAGAGAGAGAGAGAGAGAGAGAGNGAGAGCGAGAGAGAGAGAGAGAGAGAGAGAGAGAGAGAGCAAATGGCAACGACATGTAAGGCATTTTGCCTCAATTTCCGGACGTTTCATCTCATCTTCCTTACCCATTGAACCAAAAGGTCAGTGCCCTCTATCAGCCCTCTATCAGCTCTCTATCAATACCCTCTGTATGATAGGGCCCTTCCATCTCAAGAAAAACTACTACTTATTTCTCTACATTTACTTTACAGTGCAGTCACTGTATTATGAATTAGAAAACTTGCTTCAGTTTGTTGTGTTGGCCGACAGTTCACTGGCCCTCCATTCCAGTCATGGATTCTCTTAGAGGTTGTTCACCAACACTCATGACACTGCCCTTGAAATCAACATTACTTCACATCAATTTATATTACTTAATACTCACGAAGAGAGAGAGAGAGAGAGAGAGAGAGAGAGAGAAGGCAATCAAAACAACTAAAACAAGTTAACCATTAAAATAGAGAGTATTTTTTAAAAAATATTTCCATTAGTCTAGTCTTTAAGTTTGAACTTTTAAAACATATAAAATTTGTTGGTTGTATAGAGAGGTATATGTTTGTGTTGTGTTTGAATTTCATTTTACTGACATTACCTCTAATTTTGAAATCATTTTAATCGGAATTGCATTTAATTTGTACTTCACTTCTCGTATCATTATTTTTACGATACCTTTTGACCGATTATTTCAGTGTTTGTTTATATTCTCATCCCATTAATGATTTGTTAGCGTTTTTTCAATGAATTGTATATAATTCACGGAATATATTATTATCTTATTACTTGCCTAACATTTATTTATAAATAAATAATGAAAACAATAATATAATTACCGTTCGGTTATCTAAGAAATATAATTCACAAATTGTAATATTTATGCACACAATAGTTTATGAACGATAAATTTATAGATTGCATATATTTTCAATGAGATTCAACCGAGAAGTGATTAAATTCACAAATTTGTGTCAGTTATTGGCTTAAGAGTGGATTAGATTAGTATAAATTGGTTGAGATTTTAAAACAAATCCCATGTGTTTTTCCACTTCAGGATCTATTGGTCAAAACAATTACTAGAAATGGACTTAAATATTGAAATATTGATACACTGACCAAATATTCCACTAAAATATCTGTGGTTTGTTTCCAAGAAATCAATGTTTGTTATGCTATGCATTGTTTCTAATTAAACACTTGTTTTACATTTTGTGTTTATTTAAAATATAGATTTCCTTTAAAACTTTAAACTTTTTTAAAACAAAATTTCCTTGACTTTCAATTATAAGAAATATTATCTTATTTACTCCAACCCATCATTAATATAATGTTTAACACTACTTGATATGATTTATCCGATAATAAAATGTTATTCAATTTCAAAACTAAAATTTAGTCTCAAAAAACATTTGTAAACATAAAATTGGAAAAACACATTTTATCATAAAAGTTTCTAAAATTTAATTTTCAAAAAATCTAAAATACATTAAATGCATGATTTCAATATTACATAGCCTTTTAGGAGCAATTATAAAAATTAAAAGTGTTTTTCGAAAAAAATATTCGTTGGTATATAAGAAGCAATTAGTGATACGAAAGCAAAAATTCTGGCAAATATTGTCGTGAAGTTTGTGCTCAAAACGAAAACAAATGGTGTGAATATATTCTTATACACATATTTAGTATAATATTGTTTAATAATAATAAACAATACAAGAGAGGGGAAAATGAGATGAAATAGAGTTTTCTTGACTCTCAATACTATCGACAAAAATTTGTTTATTTTATGAAATAAAACAAATAATAATAATATTAAGGAATGGGGAGATGTTATGTGGACTATAAGTCTCTCTCTCTCTCTCTCTCTCTCTCTCTCTCTCTCTCGCTTCTATAATTGTGAGCTAAGATAAGGAGAGTGACAAAGAAAGCGGTCATTCCTCCTCTGGTTCGGGTGTTGTGTGCCATTGACCTGTCTGTCAATCAATAGGGCCTTTAACCTGTTCGGTGAAGAACTTGGAGTAACACCACAAACATCACAAACATTGCTAACACATAGCAGTCATAGCAACGTCTGATAAACCATTGCATACATTATGCGTGGAAACGACTTAAGCGTTATAATGTATATATTCTGTATTTTTGCGCTCTTCTTGTGTAATATTAAACTTGTTTTATATAACAATCATTTGCTGCACATCTTCTTCTTCTTCTCTCTAAGTGTGCGTTCAATCCGTTCTCTACCGTAGAGTCGATAGCATTTCCATTAAACAAATATATAATGTCGGGGGCGGGGGTAGAGTTGCTTAAACTCATCTTCGCTTGTTTTGTTACCAATTCATGCCCTCATGTGTTATACACAGGCATTCAAAACAATATTATTAATAGAAGCCATTCATTCACTTCATTAACAAACGCTATACAAAATGTATATGTTTTTTGTTTATCTCTTCTGTCGCAACGAAATACACTTAAATGCCTGAGAAATCAATTTAGTTTTTTAAGCAAAATATTCTCAAATTAGATTTTCTAGAAATTATAATTGAAAAATACTGGACATTCTCTCTCTCTCTCTCTCTCTCTCTCTCTCTTCTATAATTGTGAGCTAAGATAAGGAGAGTGACAAAGAAAGCGGTCATTCCTCCTCTGGTTCGGGTTTTATCTAGATTGGCCACTCTAGTAGATGTAATTCTCTCTCTCTCTCTCTCTCTCTCTCTCTCTCTCCACAAAAACACTATTTGCAAAAATGTTGCCATTAATAAGAACGTGATTTCTAGCGGTGATGCCTATCAGCCATTCACTCACTTCTCAAAACTTTGTTTTTCTCTAAATTAAAGTGAGAGTAAGTCGTAAACAACTTTCTCCTCTGTTCTCCGGCTCTCCCAGAAAAAAGTGAACAAAAATAACACATCTTTATTGATAGGAACTGTAAAACCCGAACGGATGGTCAGTCTATTGACCAAACAATATGCCTGTCCCTCATGTCCATAGACAGGGCCAGACAATACATCATAGGTACGCAACTCTATCCGTGTGTTTCCCTTTCAACTATCCCTTTGAGCGGATCAGCACAGGATTTATAGCCACTAAAAATTTCGGTTATTGTGCTCTTCGAGTAATAGATCTTTTTTGCACTTTTCAGAGCGATTGGCAATAGATATCGTAAAATACAAATATATCCTCAATATATCCTCAGCGCAAACAACCAAAAAAGCGTCAAAAGGGTCTGAGGGGGTGGAAAGGGGTGCAGCTGCTATTTTTTAGGCTAAATAATAGCCAGTGGCCACACTTTCACGTCTATTACCATCTTCAAGCTTTCTCTCCTCTCTTTTTTAGTGGCCTTTATATTTGGCAATAATTCATTGAAAGCCAAACAAAATGAAAAGTGAAATCTAAAAAAAGGTTAAGAGTTGTAAACACTTCACTCTCTTTTCTTGTCTTTTATTGCACTGCAATATCCCATACACTAACTGCTGATCCACTAATTCTGCACACAATTGCACTAAAAACTGCCAAAAATAGAAAGTGTTTTAAAACCATGGGTTTATTTTTGGCGAAAAAAATATAGCGAATGGCTATAAAATAATCTTTCGATTTCATTCAATTTTTTGTATATAAAATGTTAATATTTTGTATGAAAACACACACCAAATGGTACGCGAGTCTAACCGTCCTGACTATGATTTATAGTTAATATTTAATACTGTGTGTGAATATTGTCTGCAGATCTTTATTTAGAAATATATTTTTCTCCTAAAAATTTATTAAATGGAAAATGAATTGAAAAAACGGTTTGAAAGGCTGTAGACATTGTAAACAATAATTTGCAAACACATTGGTATTGACGGAACAAAAAATTCGCTTTCAATCGCTTTGGTATTGAATGTAAAGAATATTTGGTGTTTCGCTTCCGTACTCTCTCTACTCCTCTATTATATATGCATTTTTGTGAAGAGATTTTTGACGGAATTACTGCTCAAAAACTTCAGACACAACACAACAACCATTCATACAGAGTATAAGTGAAGCGCAAATCACCCAAACTTTCTCTCTTTTTATATGTATTTACAGTTAAATTCCTGTATCAGTGGTACGCGTGCAGCACGTGTTGGCCACCAGTGCTGTCAATGTATATGAGGAGTATTGAGGGGGAAATGCTATGTCTCGATGCCTATTGCCAGCTGTCATACTCTCACTAGTTTTATATCGAAGAGAATGGCTAACAATTGTGTTGTTTTCCGGGTTTTCAATACTAAGTGCATGTCTTGAGTCTTACACTTTTGAATTACTCACCCGTTTTGTGACCATTCAATGGTCAATTCATTGGCTCTGTTTTTTACCTCATGAAAAATAGCCACAAAAAAACTCAATAACTCTATCATTGGGTTTACAACTGTCGCCACTATTTGTGTTATATATACGAAAAGATATGTTTGGAAATATGTTTTTTGGGGTTTTCGTACTTTCAATCCCATTGTTAGAGTCGAGCGTTCATTGAATCGTTGGGGTTAACTAACAGTGCATTTACCTATTCTGTAAGCGCAGTAGTATTTACACAATTCTTACAGCAAACGCCAGCCCTACCAGTGCTACAGCAGCTGCCAACCCATACAAACCCATACAAACTTATACCCGATTCATAACCAACTCATACCTCACTTCTTACTACTTATTGATTGCATATTCTGTGAAAACCAGTATATCTTAAGCACTCAATAAGTTTGAAATAAATGTCTTCAACAGAAGTTAACTCGGAATATGAAAAGGCGTTTCACACGATTTGCTTTCTTTAGTCGTGACATTTAAAATACATAACAATCCATACAATAGTCCAGAATTGTGTCGAAAATTGTAAAAATATATGTTTGATTCCTATTCACAATACGTGTGGATATTGTTTGCTAAGACTGTAGTCCCTATTGTTAGTGTGATTTAAGCGAAAGTTTTAACCAAATTCTTAACTTTTCATAACTAACAACACGTCTAACACTTTGCAAAACACGACATGTCATCCAAAACAATAAAAAAGAGTGAAAAAGCCATAAAAATTGGTCTCCAAAAGAGCTAAAATAAATACTAGAATTGTATATTGAATAGACATTTGTAGAGCAAAGCTATCATTCATTTCGGGTTATGTGTTGCGAATGAGAGGAAACAGAGTCTAATATATTGATATTCAAATGCAATGGTTTTCCTATTATACGATTGGAAATGGAGATCAATTCATAACAAATGTACAGATATATAATGATTGTGTGTAAATATGAATATATTTAATGGTATTAATAGTAACAATTGGGTAGTTATGTAATGATGGTAGCGATGCTCTGGAAGAGAGACAACATCGACACAGAGAGAGAGATAGAGAGAAAAGAGAGAGCAGTGTTAGTGTATTGGAGTTGTTGTTGGTGTTGATGTCTGTGCAGTCAATAACCTTTAAACTTGGTAACATTGATGGTAAACTGAGTTCAACTTTCTCTTATATATCTACACTATTATAAACATTTAGTAGTGAACGACGACAACGACCGACACTCCAATTCAAGCGGCGATACAGTCGATGCAAAGCCCGTGAACTTAGACTACGAGTGCTATTTGCTATATACTGTAGAGAGCAGAGTATATGTGCAGTTGTTTGCAGTGTTGGCTAAACGCCACCCAAACGGGTCTGTGATTCGTAGGCTGAGTGCGTGTCGTAGGGATGACGCCCTCCAGAGCTGGTCTCATAACAGGCCTGTCGGACCACTTTCGCTGTTATTCTCAACCTTGAAACTGATTAAACGCATCCAAACATTTTCATACCAGTGCTCCCCAACACAGGACACACCACACAAATCCCGAGATCACAGTATCAGTGCTTTTACACCAGTGCTGTATTTGTCTTCATCTCTATTTCTTCTTCGCAAACCATTTGCTTATCCAATGTTTTTTAATCAAACAATTTTTTGATTAAAACTTTTATATAAAACTTTAAAGTATTTCTTATTTATTGTCATTTCGAGTGTATTCTTGATTTCGTTAAATAAGTGCTTGAATTACAAGAATTTATATGATTCTTAACATTTTGACTGATTTTATTGGTGTTATTTCTATTGTCAAATAGAAATACATTTTGTTTCGTATATTTGGTATATAATTCTGGTGTGAATTGAATACTGCTTTCATTTCAAGTAATAATTGATACAAATTGGCTTCAAAATGATTTTAAGTGACAAAGATTTGAAGCTTTTAAATTCAATGCCACAAAATGATGGCGAAAATGACCGAAAGGATAATGATTTGAAAATTGGTAAGAATTGTCTGAGACTTAAAAAAATGTTATTTTTGAAAAATTTTGTTTAAAATTAATTTTAATGAATATTTTTGTCGAAAACAGTCATATCTTATATAATATAAGATATTTGCGAATATTTTCGCATAAAATTCAATTGAAATAATTGCTTACGAGTTGAGTGTTATATGCGGTCAATGAACTCACCGATAGATAACTCGTTTTAATAGTTATGTATTGCATTGCGAGTGAAACTGCTTTTTACCATTCATTTAATGCTGTATACAATATATTTCTCAATTTTATATACAGAATATTAATGGCGACTAAATTCTTACTATACTTATAGAAAGAAAAATATTTAATGTTTTTTTAGAAAAACAATATTTAAAATAATTTTATAATGAATATAAAGAATTGTAAACTAATTGTATTGAATATTATGTACAGAATTCGATGGGACGACAGTGTTATGCCGCGTCTGTGGCGACAAAGCCAGTGGATTTCACTATGGAGTTCACTCTTGTGAAGGCTGCAAGGTTTGTGACCCTTTCCCAACACTATTTTCCATCAATATATCCAATATATCGATCGACGAGTTTAGTATCACATTAGATGTGTTTACGATACACACTGTAAGAGATAATTATTCAATTTATGCGACCATTAGATCACAAAAAATTAGCGATTCTTTTGTTATAATTATATTTTATATGTATTTTTGAAACAAAACAATGTTAGGGAGAGAGCAGTGCGATTGCTAGGGATAAGTATAGCAGCGCCTGAGTTCACGGCCGTCCAAATCCATTCTTGATGTCAGTATTGGCAATGAAGCCGTTCAATGCCCTCCACTACCACTCTCTCATATCACCACATTCTCTCTCTCTCTCTCTCTCTCTCTCTCTCTCTCCATGTCTTATCTGGTCCTTAAGTGTTGAGCAGTGAGTCCTACACCAGTCCTACTGATTCAATGATTCAAATACTTGAACCCACAGTAGAATAGCATTGAATGCAATGAGAAGTTGCTTATAGTGGAGAAGATATACTTTTTTAACATTAAACGCAATGTTTTTCGTATACATATATAAGAGTAAAAAGTTGTTGGATTTGCCAAAAAGTTCAGTGAACGCGATATTTGTGATGCGCTATCGCTCTGTGCTCTCATATATTGCACATTAAATACACAAATATTATACATATATATAATATTTCTATATATTATGTAACGATATAATAGACTAATGAACGACTCGATCATTTATTAATAGCAAACAAACCCAACGACCAGTACAGACATTATCTCATAATTAATAGTATAATATATATAAAAATAAATATTTTATTTTCGCTGATAATTGAGCTTAATTTTTATATCGGGCAGAATTTGTCTACATTTATAATATGTTAATCACAATGTAGTCATAGAAACATATTTTGATCGAAAAAATAAAACCCATAATTTGTATATGAATTGAGGTGTGAGTTAACAGTTAATAATGGTTTGTAAAGCATCTGAACATTAGATGAAAGTAGAGTTTTTGCAATAGAAATAGAGGTTCAATAGGTTTAGAGCAGAAAACTGATGGCAGACAGCAATCGGGTCTGTAATGAATGCATTGTCTATACATGTAATGCAGAATATGGTGTATAATATGGCGTACAGAATATATACATGTATGTTGTGTATAGTGTATGCCTACTATATAGCACGTGCATCAGTGCTTCACTTATTGCCCTTGAAATGCCTTTAGTTCAATGACCCCCTACTCTACTCACATCCAAATACATAATACCTGCGCACAAACGCCAACACCACTGCCAGTGCAGCACATCATACACTGTATGTAGAGATTGTACGAACAATCCATGCAAACCATACCATCCATAGCACAGCCCAAGCGAGTGCATCGCTCCCTCACCCATATATTTATATACCTGTACCACAATATATGTATATATACTGTGCTCATAGATATACGGAGAGTTCGTTAGCCTTAGTGTACAACTGCTCTGTTTTGTTCCCCTTCTCTCTCATAATCACAATTCTGTAATACATTTCTCTCCCAATCCTTATGTGTAATACATTTAATACATATCCATATATACGGTAATCGTAATAATAGTGAATAGCCTTTCCTTATGCGCCCCACCAAACAATGTAAGCCATTCCCGACCACCACTACATCACTACTACTGCACTGCTGTTTACTTAACCAAATGCTCACTTGTCTCTCAGTCTCCCAGTCTCCCAGTCCTTACACTTTATAGTCCTTCTCAGTCCTCCACAAAGTCCTACTTCTTTCCGCTTCTCCTATTCCTGTCCTCTCTTTTCTCTCCCTATTATGGGGTTTATTGTGAGCCACCCTTTCCTACACCAGAGAGAGAAGCGGAGCTTTTTTCTTCTTCTTGTTGTATATAATTCACCGAAAGTGGTGTTGAGTTCACAATAACGTGATTTTCAAGTTCAGGGTTAGAGTGAGAGAAGAAGTTTGTGTTTATAATGAGTTCAACGAACCCCTCGATTGTCAGGCCTTGAACTGAACTCTTTTTCGCCGTCCGGTCTCTGCGAACACCAGTCACTTAACCATTGCTTTTCTCATTTGATTCCCATATATTCAGGGCTTCTTTCGACGAAGCATTCAGCAAAAGATACAGTACAGGCCGTGCACTAAAAACCAACAGTGCTCTATACTCCGCATCAATCGCAACCGATGCCAATACTGTCGGCTCAAAAAGTGCATCGCTGTCGGAATGTCCAGAGACGGTGAGTATCCCAATCACATCCGTTGTCCTCATTTTTTTCTGTGCGCATACAATACGCCGATTGACAGGAATTGCCATAAAAATCAAATAAGAAATTGCATTCAAATAGGCGTTCAAATAAAAGTTTTACATAAAATTGTATAGAATTTGGTTTGAGTTTTAGCCCCAAAGTGGCAGCACTTGACGCGCAAACTGTTGATGCGATTCTGTGGTCGCATTCACTTTTACACATTACATGATTACATGTCTCTCTTATTCAATGATTACAAGGCTTTTTAATAGATTTTAATTTCATATTCAAATATTACAATTTTTCTCTATTTAATCAAAAATTAATTCAATTGAATAAGATTTTGAGATTTTAAATCTAAATATACTTTTATTTGTTAGCAATAAGTAGTGTTTGTAAAGCTATGTTATGTGTGGGTAATAGCGATGATAATGTATAACAGGTAGAAGTAAAGCACATATAGTGTACTAAACATGACATTTTGCGATACCTTTTCGCCCACACATTCCGCTCAATACATCTCTCATTTTCTAATGTGTTTTATATAATAATGTATAAAATGAGGACAAAAGACAAATCTCTTGAATGCCTTCCGCAATGCGTCAAACATTTTATTTATTACTAATTTGTTTTCGCATTCATTTAAGTGGAAGTGTTTTGAAAAAGAGTTATACAAAAACAATATATAGTTTAGTTTATTTGAAAAATATATAATTTGATAACACATTACTATACAGTATTATGTCAGATATTTAGGGCATTGGCTATGATTTGTGAGAATATTCAGTGTTTATATGATATGAATGGAGTATAAGTTCTTAAATATTAAAGTTATAATTAAATAAATAATAATTAGATATAAAATGAAGATCAAGGATATATCGGTGTTGAAAATATTGACAATAGCTGTGACACTGGTGTGTGTGTGAGCACATACTGGCGCATATACACTCTCAATACACCGGTATCAGTTATTTATAAAATTCTACAAGGTCATTTATGGTCCGTTAAAAGGTTGCATAACTCTAAGCCAACTTCGCTAACATAAGCCCTTATGAAATCACATTTCCAGCGAAACATACATACGTATAGTTTGCAGACATACGTACATTGAGTGTAGCATTTCCAGAGCATTTTACCATCTGCTGTGCGCTGGTCTCCGATTGGCTGCACGCGTCAGGTCTGCGATGTAACGCTCGGCGCGATTGGTTAGAATTGCATTTCATATATATTGCCACTTGGTTTTTAGTTATAAACAGATTCTGAAGGTCAAGGTTTTTATTGATCAGAATATTTTTCCGTAAAATGTTTGTCGAAAATCTCATACATTAACGGAGCAAAGGATCGCATAATCATTATTAAGTGATCTTCACTTTTACTTTCAATGTATATGTGGTTTATGTGTTGAATGCTATGACCAACTCTACCAACGATACCAATTCTATATGACATGTATAACTATACACAATATTGTATGTGTCACACATTCCCATTTGACCATGATTATAACCATGATGTAATTATAAGCAATTAACGTGTCTATAATGTTCCCAACAGCGGTCAGGTTCGGTCGGGTGCCTAAGCGAGAAAAGGCCAAAATATTGGCCGCAATGCAAAAAGTGAACGCAAACTCTCAACAGAAGGCTCTTTGCGTGGAATTGGAGGACGAGAATCGTCTGTTGACCACAATTATCAAAGCACATGAAGAGACGTGTGATTACACCCGCGATAAAGTGGCCCAACTCATCGACAGGGCCCGCACTCAACCCGTTTACGCTCACTGTCCCCCACAAATGGTATGTCAGACTATACTAACATATATTCTATACATTATTACCATTTTATGTACGCAAAGAGGAAGTGCTTTTTAAAACCTCAATTCACATATGAACAATGTGGTTTATAGGATTCGGTCCCCCTCCCCCTTATTCACGGTCACAGACAATGTTAAGTCTATGGGAAATGCTAAGTTTATGGGACTCATATTAAATCTATGGAGTATTTTAATCTATTCTATGAGCATCACCCAAATTGTGATTAACGTATATCATTTGGTCGGAAATGAACTAATTGTATTTTACGATATTTACTATTCTATTTAAATTCAATGATATCAGTTATATTCATAGTATTTCTTTATATATTTTAGTTTTTATCTTACACTTCAATTGTTTATAAAAATACATATTTAGTATTAGAGATGTAGTCAAAGGAATTGGTGTGAGTTTCCCTTCCGGAATATAGAGGTTCGAGACTACGGTTTCCTATAAGGGTGATTCACATAGTACTTTGTGACCGAACGTACTTTGTGAACACCCCTTGTGGGGTGTTTATGGTAATTGGTTTGAATTATGGAGTATTTAGTGTAGAGTTATAATTATATAATACAGTTATATTATTACACTTATTTCTCGCAAACATTATTGATTTAATGAGTTATCAAAATATATTCGAGAAATTCAAGTGAAAAACAAGGAGTAATTCGTAAACATATTGTTTTATGGAATTAATATAAAAACTTATTCTGTGACTAAAAAATGTCTCTATATTTATATATTTGATAAGACAATGAAATTGATATCAAATAATTATTATGTCTTCAATGATTTGCAAGACTACCTGTCCTTCAAATTGAATTAACTCTTAACCCATTCTTTTAGGCTTTCATATCAAATATTGATCCGTTTTTCCTACAAATAATTTATTTTTCAATTATACGATTCTCAAGGCTATTATTAGATGAGTTTCTAATAGTATTTAAATCAATACATGTATTGATTTCCACTCTCCCCCCCCCCTCTCTCTCTCTCTTTAAATTGTGAAATGTATTAAAGACACAATTATTATAATTTTGTGTGATTTTTGTCTCTTATTATTAATCAAAACCTTGGCCTCAAATAATGATAAGACATTTTTCACTTGTTTAATGCATAGTCTATTGAAATTCATTTTATTAGCTGTGACTCTAATCAACATGTGATGTACTTTTTTATGCCTAATGTATTACGTATTGAATGCACTCATAAAACGGTTGGCATCTAATTATTACAGCTATATATATGCACACTATATGTACACTATATGCACACTATTGTCGATATACATAGATATATGAATTCTTGTGAATATGAGCTCCAATGTCAGGGTCAGGCATAGGGATAGAGAATTGCGCGAAAGCGCTATCATTCGGCGGAAAAATTTATTTCATTACACTTTTTACTTATAATCCTTGACCGACAGAATCGTATGTAAAATACAATGCATTAGGAATTTCTATTGAGATATTGAAATATTATTATCACTTCCTCAATACGAACACATTTTTTACTTATAATGAGATAAGAAATTGGCAACAATTCTGTATATATTCTTATGATTGATAAGTCTATATGTGTAGAAAAATCAATGATATATCAGAATTTGTGATCGAGTAAAATGAACAACTGTTGGACAACTGTTCACAACTGTTCTGCTGCTAGAATTGGTGACAAAAGCCAACACATATATTGTTCATATGATTCTCAGGTGACAAGCATTTGAAGGTCGGATCCATTTTTAAGGACATAGTTTTTGTTGATAAGCCATAAATGAAGGTTAGATTAGACGACAGTAGTTGAGAGAGAGAGAGAGAGAGAGAGAGAGAGAGCGCTAATAGCATAGTCTATGAAAAGAATAGAAAAATTCAAGGAAACGATGCAATGATGACAAAGTAGAGGAAATCTCTGTTTCTCCTTGAAATCAAACTCATCCTAACATTTAATTTATGCGAATATAAAGCGCTTTAATATATATGAGAGATATAGCGATGCCTTACCGCCAGCGATGACAACCACAGCGCAGAAGAGACCGATCTCTTGATCCGTTAGCCGCAAAGCGTTGAGCCGTTCGGCGAAATCAAACATCGAGTCCAAGAGGAACCGGGCGTTACTCGCGGAGTGCAGTGCCTCTCGTCTCAGTACCAGACCGTTGAGGCATATCATTGAATTGGAGTGCGAGTCAAACATACAGGCGAGCCGTACCAATAGTACCTCAAACACACCGGCCTATCGAGCGATACAAACACCGAGTATTATATAATTGTTGGCATTGGCTAAGTATGCGATGGTGTATACCTTAAGAAGAGTAACTTGGTCGTCCTGTGACAACATACCGAAACCGGGTATACGTTTGGCGAACTCCACGACTCCTCTGATTGCGGGCGAAAATCTTTCGCTGAAGTCCTCGAGTATACGATTTGTACCGCCATTTTCAATGACATGTTGTGGCAAAGGATTCAATGGACAGGCCTTTCGTGCGAAATAATTATATTGTAATTTCAATTGAAATAAAATGTTTGTTTAATGTAATTATTGCGCAAATTATGAGGAAATGCTTTTCATGAATAAGGTTACTATTTTTTAGGGAAAACGGATCGATATTTTACATTAAAGCCTAAAAGAGTTAATTTAATTTGAAGGGCAGATAGTTTTGCAATTCATTGCAGACATAATCATTTTTGATATGAATTTCATTGTCATAAAGTTTGAATTTCATAAGGAATTTTTGGTCAACAAAACAGTATAGTATTTTCATATTATATTGTAATAAATTCATAAAACAATATGTTTACGAATTACTCCTTGTTTTTATATGAATTTTTTGATAATTTATTGAATCAAAACAAAATATATCAGTAATGTTTGCAAGAAATAAATGTAATAACAAATGTATTTATAATAAACTTATAGAAACGTCAGAAAAAGAATAGTAGATGTAATTGTAATGAAATCTAAAAATAAATGCAAAATATGTCCAATTTTTCCTCAATTGTCCAAAATATCGAGTCCTTGAAGTAATTGTAAGATTGGATATAATTTGTGGACTCATCACCACTTTATTTCCAACAACTCTCTCTCTAAATTGTGAAATGTATTAAAGACACAATTATTATAATTTTGTGTGATTTTTGTCTTTTATTATTAATCAAAACCTTGGCCTCAAATAATGATAAGACATTTTTCACTTGTTTAATGCATAGTCTATTGAAATTCATTTTATTAGCTGTGACTCTAATCAACATGTGATGTACTTTTTTATGCC
>CAJPIZ010001000.1:0-19172 GCA_905368565.1 Medioppia subpectinata | reverse complement strand
GCTATGAAACTAAACTCACGTATCGTGCACGATGGCCCAATTTTGTATAAAATCATGTTTTAATCATACTTACAATTAACTAATCTTTATACAATTTTACAAATATTTAAAGATGATTATTTGTGAGACATTCATGGAATATTTTGTAGCTGGTGCTTGTCCTTGTATTTTTAAATTATTTTTGAACAAAAATTTGGACAAAATAGGGCCACGATGCGCATTAAGGGTTAAATAAACAATTTGAATGCTAGAAATGTTTTGCTATAAATTTAATTATTATTATGATAATTATTTTGTTTACAACAATATTTTTTGTGATAATGATTATTAAATTCGATTGATATAAAATTGTTGTTATAATTATTTTAAATGCTAATACAATTAAATTTATTAAACATAATCGTTTTGTCCTTATCTTATAAACTATAATTGTAAATCAACTATGATAAAATCAATTTTGACATTTAGTTGAACTAGATAAAAATGTTCTATATAAATAATAATTATTTAGAAATACATTTTTCAAAACAACATAATTAATTCAATTATACGAAAATATTCTGTAAAATAATTGTCTTGCATGTTGCTGAAAAAATATTAAAAATATAATTATTATGACAATTATTAATTAAAAATATTGTTATTTTAACATAATCAATTCTTATTAAAACATGAAAATTTGCTGACTATCAAAATGAATATGATTTTGGGAGCAAACAAAATAATTAGCATGTGATAAACAAACCAATCATTTTTATACAACCATTTTGAAACAATTTGATAAATCAATATAACAAATAGCAATAGTTTTTTTAAAAGAAAACATATGATATATTAAGAGTTAATTCATGGTTTTGTTGTCTGAAATAATATAACCGTATAATTCAAGACAAATGTAAATATCTGTAAAATAAATAAATAAAAATTAATTATTAAATTAATTAAATAATTAATGAATGAAATACCGAAATAAGTGTTGATTTATTGATTTGAGCGAATCCTCCGATAGTTAAGCCAAACGTATGACTATTTCTAACAGCAGTCGTAAACGTAAGCCATTCCCTGTACTCAGCAATAGACATATCCCTCACATTCACGCCATTCAACGCATCACTAATTTTGTTACACTTTTGTCCCAAACTATCGCATAATAAAAATGTGACAATAGTTTCAACAATTTTCACAATAACCAACATGGCCATACTACTATAAAGAATCTTGATTACAGCGACATTGCCCTCTAGAATTAATAAATAAATGCAACACATTGTCGAGAATATAGTTGTTAATAATTTCAATATTACAACCCATGAAAATGTTACATCAATCAATTTAAGCGATTTATGTATATCCAAATACATTAATTTATTCATTAATAATACCCGGGCCATATTACCAGTCTTACCCACTTTGTCTATGTTATTTTGAACCAATTTATTAGAACAAATAAATATAACAAATAATATGAATGATTAATATTGTATAATAATTTATGTTTAACTTACCGTTTACTTTGACCAAATGATTATGTATACAATCGAGTTGATTACAATATATAATTACCATAATAAATGTTATAAAACTGAACGTACAGTATGACATATGTACAATAGTTTCAGTAATACAACTAACCATGCTATGTCGATTTATACCGGAATCAATAATGCGAATAATTTGCAATAAAATACCTATTAAACAAATTATCATCCAGATCATAATAACTAGAAATGTTTTACATGCAATTTTAGCCAGCTTAGCTTTTTCAATACATTTCTGTATGATTGTGATATCAAATTTTATGTTAATTATGTATACAATTACGCAATGTGTTAGGTTAGTTAATGATAACAATATGGTTATTAAAATTTTAATGTGCTTGGGCATTTTAGGCCCGAAAAATATGTCCAGTAAGTAATCATAATTTAACAATAAATAAATGTAACCTATTACAAAACCGATCATGGACAAACTAGTATAGAAATATCCATAAAATTTAACAAATTTATTTTGCCGTATATTAAAGTCGCGATCAATGGATAGACCGTTAAATGTTAGGCCAATAATGCGATGAAACCAAAGCAATGGTCTAATTAAAGATCGTATCAATTTCTCAATTATCATGCTTATATTTCTATGTTTTTACAACATGGATATTATTTGTAAATATATTTCCAACTGATAACATTGAACAAGTACTTTGAAAGTTTGATATAAATGTTCTGCTATCAATATTGCTAGTGCAACTTTAGTGCAGTTTTGTCTATAATATAAAGTTTTGTCTTTACATTTAAAAAAATATAATAAATTATTATTAATAATAATTATCGCAATTACTTTATAGATGTACAACATTTCTCTCGCTATCAATTTAATTATTTTGTTTACAATAATTTTTTTGTGACAATGATTGATTTGATTAATAAAATTAATAAAAATTGTTATTATGATTATTTTAAGTGCTAGGACAATTAAATTTATTAGACAAATCGTTTTTGCCCTATTATGTAAATTATTATAAATCAATTTTGACATATACTTGAACTAGATTAAACTTTTATAGTTATATAGAAATATTATTTATCAAAACAACATAATTAATATAATTGTATGATGTTAATTTGTTAAAATAATTGTCTTGCATATCGCTAAAAAATATTAAAAATATAATTATTAGTTAATAATTACAATTATTAATTAAAATTGTTGTTATTTAAGCATAATTAATGTTTATTAAAACATTGTAAACATGGAGATTTGCTAATTATCAAACTGATTATGATTTTAGAGTAGACAAAATAATTAGCATGTTATATTTATATTAAGACAAAACAATTACCGGGTCATCAAATTAAGTCATTATATTATTATATTTAATAAAACTAAAACAAATAATTTAAATGTTATATTAATTGGCAAATTAAACAATAATTATTGTAATAACAATTATTGTAATCTTATAATGTTAAACAAATCAGGGATATTTTTACAACTTTTTTTGAAACTATTTGATGAATTAATAAAAAAATATAAAATTAGTTTAAAAAAAAGAAAACTGTTAATGTTTTCGGAGGTAATTCATGGTTTTGTTGTCTGAAATAATATAACCGTATAATTCAAAACAAATGTGAATATCTGTAAAATAAATAAATATTAATAAATTATTTAATTAATTAAACAATTTTAAACCGAAATAAGTGTTGATTTATTGATTTGAGCGAATCCTCCGATAGTTAAGCCAAACGTATGACTATTTCTAACAGCAGTCGTAAACGTAAGCCATTCCCTGTACTCAGTGTCCGACATATCCCTCACATTCACGCCATTCAACGCATCGCTAATTTTATTACGTTTTGTACCCAAACTATCGCATAATATAAATGTAACGATTGTATCAATAATTCTCACAACAGCCAGCAATATCAAACTACTATAACTATTCTTGATTATAGTTACATTGCCCATCATTATTAATGAATAAATATTAAACATTAATGAGAATATCGATGTAATTAACTTCATTGTTACAGCCCACGAAAATGTTACATCAATCAATTTAAGCGACTTATGTATATCCAAATACATTGATTTATTTAACAACAAAAGTGTGGCAACATTGTCTGTTCTATCTAGATTGTTATTTTTAAATAATTGACCTACAAATATAAAATACAATTAACAATGCGTTATGTTGTTTATTGTTTAACTTACTATTAGCCTTAATTAAATTGTTATATACGCGATCTAGTGCACTACAGTAAATAACTACCACGATCAATGTTAAACACGTATACATCCAATATGACATGAATGAAAGATTATTTGCTATATCACTTAATGTGCTACTTTGATTAACATCTTGATTAATTATATTAAAGATTTCCAACGTAACAAATATTAGCAAAACTATAATCCAGGTCATAATTATTAGATAAATTATAAATCCAATCTGAGCCAGCTCAGTTTTATCGATACATTTTTGGATAATTTTGATGTCAAGTTTAACGTTAATTACGTATACAATTATAATGTGCCTACAATTAAATAATAATGTGAATATGATCATTACGATTTTTATATTATTTGGCATCTCTGTAAAGGCATTATTTAATAATAAGTATATGTGCCAGATTAATAACCAACTTATTGTCAAGCTAGTATAAAAATATCCGTAATATTTAAAATATTTATTCTGTCGTATATTAAAGTCCCGATCAATGGATAGACCGTTAAATGTTAGGCCAATAATGCGATGAAACCAAAGCAACGGTTTAATAGATAATCGTATCAATTTAATGCTTATCATGTTTAAAATATTTTCAACGAGTATATTATCTAATAGATTATTTCCACCTGATAAGTGTAAACTTATTAAACAAACTATTTTGATAAAAATGTAATAAAATTTAATGTAATAAATAAATCGATGTAAAATTATGGCAATATTTTAGTGCTGGTACAATTAAATTTCAATCAACACAATATTTTCTATTATTACTATAATGGATTTTATCATTTATTTTATACATAAATAATATTATTTATCAAAACAACATAATTAATTTTATTAATAAAAAACAACTTAGCATGTTAATTAATTTATAAATAATGTATGTAAACAAATTGTTTAATATCATGATATAGCTGAATTGTTGTTAAAAATACGCTTAAATATTTCATTGGAAAATTATAGTCAATTAAACCAAGCACAAAACTAATGTTTTTCTATGGAGATGGATAATAGTACACACCGTAGTCATATCTTCCCCTCTAATTATAAATAAATAATTAAAAGTAAATTCACACTCATTTGAAATAAGTACACTATATATGAATTACCCAGCACTGTTTGGGTGCTATGTGCCACCATAGACCACAATAGCTCTCTATAGATTAATACTACATCAATTCACATATAACTTCATGCAGTGTAAAACGGTAATATGTTACTATACTGTATAATAAAACCCTGCAGGATTAAATATGGCACATTATTTTGCAACTGATTTTAATTGGTGGTATAAGCTGACGACAATTCCATCTAACGTACCATGCTACAAATCATTAGTAATTAAAAACTTAATCTAAGAATCCTATTGTTTATTATTCATTTTTGAGCGTTAATGTAGTGATTAAAATGATCATGGTCAAATTCGCACATTTTGAGGTGGAAGGCAGGTGAGCTAATTATGAAAAATGGTGCAATTGCATGATTTATTAATGTTACTATGATAGACTAGTCTTCAATTGATTATAATTGGTGGTTGAGCTGACGCTGTTTCCACCTGACGTACCATGCTAAAAACCATAGAGGTGGAAAACAAAATCACCTTAAGCTACCACCTCGATAAAGTTTCCATGTCAAAATTTGCTAATCAGTTATAATGATAACTAATGTGTAAATAATTTTAGTTGGTGAAATGCAGCACACATGAATTTTACCTGAGGTACCATTCAATACGTAATTATTAATTTTAATATAAATCTAAATATAGTGTTATTCATTATTAATATTTAAATTTTAATGTTTTGATTCAAATGATTATTTTAAGCTTGGTATATTTCAAGGTGGAAAATAAAAACCACTAATATCAACATATAGTAAATGATATTATTTGAACAGTAAATATTCACCAAAAAAATATGAATTTATCAAAATAATCCATTAATGACAAAATTATATAGATAACATGACACACGTGGCACAAAATATTAATCTACCGTATTTACTATATACGTTTGCTATTAATAACAGCAAATTATTAATTAACTTGTGGTAATTATTCAGTTATTCTGACTATGTTTAAATCTTTTAATTATTAATAATTATTATCATATTCAAACTGACCAATCACTGCCCCATCCTATAAATCACTTAATAGAATAATATCCTATGACTAATAAACTGAGTAAAGTTTAAACTTTTTAAAGCATAAACTTTAAATAAACTCTACAATTTTGTTTGAGCACGGTGGTTAGTTGTGTTAACAAATGATATTTTATTAGTTATTGGAATTTAATTGTTTGCTTGAAACATTTGGGTCAGTATTATTAACTACATTGTAATTTGTCGTGAATCTGAGTCTATCACTCCTGGTAGCTTTCCAGTGAGTGATCAATGATCATCATGAATATGATGGGTTACCTGTCCAATCAGCACACCCTTCGAACACAGCATAATCATACGATATGAACACTTATGTACTCATTTGTAGTTACCTTTATGTCATACATTGGGTATATAAGACTCGCTCTTTCTATGTATTAATCGCAGTTCATTACAAGTCCTCTTCGAAGGCATTTCTCTCTCATTTGTTTTTATAATAAAGTAATTGTTTTGTTAGTTGTGTACGAAGTGTACCCTTTATTGTCCACTACTTGTGGTTACGATAGCTGGCGATCGCGCGGATCTACATTCACCACAAATTAATAAAAGCAAGTTGAGTTAAAAATATGTTACACATTTATTTGGTCACTTAAACAGGTTTGTTATAATTTAAACGTGATCATTCATTTTTCAGTGCCATAATGGATGACCAATTGATTAGTAACGATGAGAGGGACGCGCGCGCAGTGGAGGCCATAATACTTAACCCCGAATCTGATGGTACGGGTGATGCCAGAAGTGGTGACGACAGCGCAGCCGCAGAGCCCGCAGTTAAAGGGGTTAACCCTAACCCCACTGAGCCCTCAGACGACTGGTCTCTCGACGATTTTGTCCGCAAAACTACATAAAAACAATATATATTTATAATTGAAAATTTGTGTTAAAGTTAATGTTTTATTATAATCATTGACATATTTAAATAACTACAATTAATATGGTCACATTTATGCAAATTATAATAGTATTTTGTTGAGAGAACATTTGTTTTACTTCGGAGTTAATTCATTCGGTTTTGTTGTTTGAAACAATATTACGGTATAATTCAATACAAATGTGAATATCTGTAAAATAATAATTATTTACAATTTAATTATTAATGAATGAAATACCGAAATAAGCGTTGAGTTATTGATTTGAGCGAATCCTCCGATAGTTAAGCCAAACGTATGACTATTTCTAACAGCAGTCGTAAACGTAAGCCATTCCCTGTACTCAGCAATAGACATATCCCTCACATTCAGACCATTCAATGCATCACTAATTTTACTATGTTTTGCACCCAAACCATCGCATAATATAAATGTAACGATTGTATCTATAATTCTTACAACAGTTACCATGGTCAAACTACTATTAAAATTTTTGACTACAGGTACATTTCCCATCAATATTAATAAATAAATGTAAAACATTATTGAAAATATTGATGTAATTAACTTCATTATTACAACCCACGAAAATGTTACATCAATCAATTTTAGCGATTTATGTATATCCAAATACATTGATTTATTTAAAAACAAAAGTGTGCCAATATTGTCTGTTCCATCTAGTTTGTTATTTTTAAATAATTGACCTACATACAAGTATATAAAATAAAATTAACAATTTGTAATATTTTGTTTAACTTACTATTTGCATTGATTAAACTCTTATGTATGCAATCGAGTTTATTGCAATATATAATTACCATGGTCAATGTTAAACACGTATACATCCAATATGACATAAATACAAAATTATTTGTTATAAAATTTACACTGCTATTTTGATCGACATCTTGATTAATTATTAGAAAGAATTGCAATGTAAGAAATATTAGCAAAACTATAATCCAGGTTATAACGATTAAATAAATTTTAAATTTAATCTGAGCTAGCTCAGTTTTTTCGATACATTTTTGGATTATTTTGATATTAAGTTTAACGTTAATTACGTATACAATTATAATGTGTCTACAATTAATTAATGATAATAATACGATCATAATGATTTTTATATGACTTGGCATTTTAATCTCTATATAGGTATTACTCAGACTTAATAATAAATATATGTGCCAGATTAAAAACCAACTTATTGTCAAGCTAGTATAAAAATATCCATAATATTTAATCCATTTATTTTGTCGTATATTAAAGTCCCGATCAATGGATAGACCGTTAAATGTTAGGCCAATAATGCGATGAAACCAAAGCAATGGTCTAATTAAAAAGCGTAATAATTTAATGTTTATCATGTTTAAATTTTGTTTAAATATTTTCACCGAGTATATTATCTAATAAAATATTTTCACCTGATAAGCTTAAACTTATTTAACAAACTGTTACTTAAATTTTTATTTCCTAATTATTTTGTTTACAGTTTCAATATACTCAATTTTTCATATTATTACCATAATAAAAATAATTATAGTAATAGTAAATCAATTTTAGCATTTATTTTATACATTAAAAATATTTTTTATCACAACAACATAATTAATTTTATTATAAAAATATAATTTAGGATGTCAATTAATTTATAAATAATGTATGTTAAAATAATGCATTATGAAATATTCTTAAATGTCACAAATCAATTGCTATTAGTTTGCTGTTAAAAGTTTGGTATTAATTAAAATTACTGCTAATAGTAATTATAAAGGATTTTCACTGTAAATATTATACAATTACAATATACAATAATTAGTTATACAATTTTATTATGATAAACTTATTAATACATAATTATAGTTTAAATAATTTATAAATAATATAAACAGCGTATGCAACAAATTAATTAGCAAAATCACAGATTGGTTTGGTCACGATATAAATGTATTTAAAATACTTTTAATTGTAAATCAATGTATACCATGCACATCTTAGATGTTTTACAATCAATGTTATTTTAAAAGCTGAGATTATTAAAAATTGTTTCAAAAATACAAATTCAAAAGTGTTTCACATTTCTATTATGCGATAGTTTTACTTTAAAGAGTAATAAAATTAGTGATGCATTGAATGGCGTGATGGGAAATGTACCTGTAGTTAAAATTTTTTATAGTAGTTTGACCATGTTATCTGTTGTAAGAATTATAGATACAACCGTAACATTTCTATTATGTGATAGTTTGGGTGCAAAGCGTAATAAAATTAGTGATGCATTGAATGGCGTGAATATGAGGGATATGTCGGACAGTGAGTACAGGGAATGGCTTACGTTTACGACTGCTGTTAGAAATAGTCATACGTTTGGCTTAACTATCGGAGGATTCGCTCAAATCAATAAATCAACACTTATTTCGCTATAGAATTGTTATCAATTGTTTATTAATAAATATTATAAATTATTATTTATTTTACAGATAATTATTTTTGTATTGAATTATACAGTAATACTTTATCAGACATCAAAAACAAAATAAATAATAAATTTATCGTTAAATGTATTCTGTCTAAAATTAACATGACTCAGTTTTAAACATAAGTATTAGATTTAGTTTTGGTTTAGGAAATAGAGTAATAAATAGTTTCAAACAAAGATTAGAATAGGAATAGAATTCTAGAAAAATAAGGGATAGTTTTATAGTTGTTTAGAAATAGGGAAACAATAGTACAATAAAAGGGTTCTCAAAACAGGGCCATAAAAATAGGGCCCATATCTCCCGCCACTTACTGAACATTGATTCCTAGCTCTCTCTCTCTCTCTCTCTCTCTCTCTCGCATTTAACAATTCATACCTTTATTTAACATTGCATTCAATAGTCATATTTTTCATAAAATTATAAATTCATGTTTGCCTATAATATTACTCATAGAAGTATAATAGTAATGTTGTATTAATCAGTGTATGAATTATTATTCTATTCTTTTCTGTTAAATGACTTATAAGATGGGGCAGTGATTGGTCAGTTTGAATAAGATCATAATTATTCATCATTATATTTCTTATACATCGTCAGAAAATTAAATAATTACAACGTGTTAATTAATAATAGCATACGTATAGACAAATACGGTCGATTAATATTTTGTGTCATGTGTGTCGTGTTATCTATATAATTTTGTGATTAATGGATTATTTTGATTAGTTCATATTTAACCACAATTCAGTATGAATAATGTAGTTTATAGGATCGTTCGGCTATCCCTCGTCACGACTATTTCTCTTAAACACTCAAAATTTGTAATTTAAAGCAACATTTATGTATTAATCATACTTTTAGTTCATAATAATTTGTGTAAACTAAATGACAAAATTTCCTAAGTTCACCCAGTTATTGTTTTATTGTAGTAAGATTTAATATTGAAAATCATATTATCCTTATCACTTATTAATTAATAAACCGATATGATGTTGACTATGCTAGATGGTCATTAATGTGTAAGCCCAATTATTTGACTGCATGTTCTAATACAAGTCAATCAAGTCCGGAAAATAAATAAAGAAATATGTTACTCATTCGTATTAGTATTAATGAATGCTAATTTGTATTGAGCTTGAGCATTTATTATACTGTACTCGATATAAATCAATATTTTTGACACAAATTGTTGTACTAATTATTATATTACAATTAAGAATAATAAAATATTTTAAATTACTTACGTGTAATGCATTTGTCAGGTGCGAGTCGTACGGCTAGTGAGTGGGGGTTTAGGTGTTAAATACTTATAAATAAGGTAAAACACTTTTTTTTTATTAAAAGTCAAAATTAAAATTTAAAATAATTGTAAAGTTGTGTTGTGTTGTGTGAATGTGTTATGAATGGTATAAGTGCTGGAGAGAGAGAGAGAGAGTCATAAGGAATGTCATTAAGAAATTCCAACTAGTTTTTTCAATTTCTCTCAATATTTTGCTCTCTCCCATACTTTATGTCTCTCTCGACAGACAATAATATAATATAAATTTTTTTAAAAAGCGAAATATCATAAAAATAAATAAATAAAACTTAATTCTATAGTCTGTGCCTAAACACCCGGGGCTCGGCCCTAATCGCATACCTGCCCCCACACTATAGACAACCCCTTTTATATAATAATATAGGTATTGGTGTGTATATAAAGTGTACGGGAATAATATATGGTGTCGGCATTTAACTCGTATAAGTGTTGCCATTATATTATTTTTTACCTTATTGTATAAACATACCGGTCCCTATCACTAGTGTAGGTATATTATGTATTCATGTGCGGCCCGCACCGGGCGTTGGCCACCAAAACAATACAAACAAACTGCAATACACTATACAATAAGGTAGAAAATATTGTGGACTATTTTGTTGGCCTGTGTTATGATAGCGGGTCTATTGAATAGCGGGCTGTGACTGTATGTGGGGTTTTGTATGGCTGTATCTTGAGGTCAATAATTTGCTTAATAGTCGTTGTGTTAAGAAAAAGTTTTTTTTTGTATATATTGTAATTATTTCTATCGTTTTTATTATTGTGTTTTTCTTATGGTATTTGTTATTATTTTACACTTTATTTTTCTTCCTTTCAGTGTTTTTTGTATTCAATTGAAAGATATTTTCATTTTTCTTGGATATTGTTTTGTGAGTCCTTTTAAATGATATTTTTTATTTGTGAAAATACAATGACATTAATGTTTAGATCCGTTTTGTGTTGTATTATATAATAACCGCTAATGAAAGCAATTATTTGTTTGGGATATGAAATATGAAAAAAGTTTTATATTTTATTATTTTCTTTGAGCACTTATTGTTAAAAATATTTATTATATTTTATATAAATTTCTTTTTTTGTGTAATAATTGCCCCCAAAATCCGCTATAAATTATTATTTTTGTCAATTTCTTTCATAATGTATGCAAAAATTATTTTATAATATTTGAATTAAATTTACAATACATTGAGTTTTTATAAGTATTTTATTTGTTTGGATTCTCTCTCTCTCTCTCTCTCTCTCTCTCTCTCGAGTTGTCTTTCAATTGTATTTATGATAAAATTTATATATTTTTGTGAATAATTTCTCTTCAAAAACAAACTTCATTTTCAATACACTTATTGTGTTTGTATTACAAAAATGTTTTGCGGCTATAATTCAATACTTATGTCACAAATACAAGAGTGAGAGTAGAAAAAGTAGTTTTCAATTTTTGTTTGCATATTTGGAAATTTGAATAAAATATACTTTTTTATATTATTTCTCAAATATATATACAGAGTATTACTTCACTTCAAATATCATATTATGTCTTAACGTTTGAGTGAATATTGAAATGACATTTCTATTGGCATTTTTGTTTGTTATTGTTTTTCAATGCATTTTCCTTACGGTATGTTTGCATTTGAACGCGAAGTATATTATATACTATACATAATAACAGTACACTATGTAAAAAGGGTAGCTCTCTCTCTCTCTCTCTCTCTCTTTCTCTCTCTCTCTCTTCCTATCAAACAATACGCTTAAAGACATATGAATTAACAAATACATGAAGAGTGCCATCAAATTGATGCCCAAAATTGAATGAATGTATTAAAAGTCACACATAATGTTAGTCAACGAGTAGTTTCCTATTTCCCACTGGTTTGAAGGCACAGTTGTCTTGCGGGCACTTCCAGACCATCCCTGAGCTGATCATCAAATGAGAAATAATTTTATTTCAAACTCAATTTCAACGCCACTACAGTCTACTGTCCGTTATAGTGAACTATGCGTACATAATATTAAATGATTTTTGTATATTAGACTTAATATGTTTGTATATTTGTTTATTTTAATAAATATTATTATATTTGTTAAATTTTTGCTTATAATGTGGCTGGTATTTAGCATGGGTGTTTAGTGTATATTGTTCATTACATCGGGTGTACATATTATTCAATAAGTTTTTTCGATGCCCTTTAATCTAATGACAAAATTTGTCTCTAAGGGAAAAATTTCGCTCAATTTTTGTTTATTTTTCAGATACCATGTTATGTGAAAAACTTGGAATGAAATTTTTTAAAAATTTCTTTTGCTAACATTATCAGCATTGAATGTAGTTTTCAAAAATATAATCAATTATATTAAAATACAATATTATTTTTCACTTCCATAGGTTAACATGCAAAATTGACCTAGTTTGCTAAGCTGCTATGTGAAAGCCTGCAATTGGATTTTAATAATTCTTTCTTTATATAATACACCTCTTATCCCTTTATAAATCATACATTGGGACCATCTCTATATTTCTAACTGTTAGACCGGTAATATGACCATTCCGAATTGTTTCATATTTTGTATACCACGTGACCAAAATATATTGACCGGCCATGCAAAAGATGCAGCGTATGTGGCTCTATTGAATGCTCTTTACAAAATCAAATTATCTCTTCTAGTTTAAGAGATATGGTAAAAACCGCATGGCGGGAATCACTTGACCGACCCCTTACATTAAAGCTGCATGTTTATAATAACTTAATAACAATTAATTGTGACATTTAAAAATATATTATAACTCATTATTTTAACATAAATTATTTGAAGGTTTATTATTATTAAATAGCATGGTAAATTTGCTTTATATATATTTATTAAATATGTTGTTCAATAAATAATATTAATTAATATTTTAGATGAATATAAGATATGGCAAAATTGATTTACAATTATTATAATTACGTGTAATCTGTTTATTGTAATTTAATTGTACAACACCTGCAATAATTATTGCAACCATGTTATATTGATTTATTAAATGCATTTAATGTCTTTGTATTAAATAATCTTGTTGTAAACAAAATAATTATCAAATAAATAATGATTGTATTATTATGTTTTAGACCAGAATTATTTATTCAAAGTTATCATATAGATATATTTGTCCAAATAATATACTAGTCCGGCATGCAAAAAGGTGACACTTTGGTGACAAAAAATATATATTAAAGTATAATATGTTCACATTGTGTTCACAGAGCACTGCTTTTATAATGAAATCACATAAATGATATGATACTGCAATATACATTAAAATGTCTTTTGCATGCCTTATATACTAGAATTAAAACATAACAATCTAAACATGATAATCGAAAGATTGTTATACTTTTTAATACAACCATTGCTTTGGTTTCATCGCATTATTGGCCTAACATTTAACGGTCTATCCATTGATTGCGACTTTAATATACGGCAAAATAAATGGATTAAATATTATGGATATTTTTATACTAGTTTAAGTGTATGCTGGTTATTGATCTGGTATATGTATTTATTTTTAAATATGAATGATGTAAGTGATGTACTTATTGGGATAAAAATGCCTAATCATATTAAAATGTTAATGATAATATTACTTTCATTAATTAACTTAACACACATTGTAATTGTATACATAATTAACATTAAATTTAAAATCAATATAATTCAAAATTGTATAGACAAAATTGATCTGGCTCAAGTTGCATTTAAAATATTTTTAATAATTATAACCTGGATGATAGTTAGTTTAATATTTATTGCATTGCAAATTATTCGTATAATTGATAGTGGTGTTGATCGAAATAGTTTAGTCTATTGTATCTGGGATATTTCTATATTTATGCCATACTGGACTTATACGTGTTTGATATTAATGGTCATTATATATTGTACTAAACTCGATAGCGTTTACAAGGAAATCAGTAAGTTGCAAAACAAATTGTCATAATTATAATAAATATTTTATATTCTAGATAATTTATTTCAAAATAATATAAACATGCTTGATAATAAAGATAATATGATCACTCTGCTGTTTAGAAATAAATCAATGTATTTTAATATACATAAATCGCTAAAATTGATTGATGTAACATTTTCTACAATTGTAATAATGAAGTTAATTACATCGATATGCTCAATAATGTTAATCATTTATTTATTAATATTGATGGGCAATGTAACTATAGTCAAAAATGTTTATAGTAGTATTGCAATGCTAGCCGTTGTACGAATTATTGACACAACCGTCACGTTTATATTATGCGATAGTTTGATAGCAAAACGTAATAAAATTAGTGATGCGTTGAATGGCGTGAATGTGAGGGATATGTCTATTCCTGAGTACAGGGAATGGCTTACGTTTACGACTGCTGTTAGAAATAGTCATACGTTTGGCTTAACTATCGGAGGATTCGCTCAAATCAATAAATNGATATGTCGGACACTGAGTACAGGGAATGGCTTACGTTTACGACTGCTGTTAGAAATAGTCATACGTTTGGCTTAACTATCGGAGGATTCGCTCAAATCAATAAATCAACACTTATTTCGGTATTGATTTCATTGATAACTAACTTATAAATATTTATATATTTTACAGATATTCACATTTGTATTGAATTATACGGTAATACTATTTCAAACAACAAAACCATAAATTAACTCCAAAATAAAACGAATGTTTTCCCAACAAAGTATTATTATAATTCATAAATGTGTAAATATTAATTGTAGTTACTTAAATATGTTAATTTATTAATTGATTATAACTATTCTATAATTTATCATATGTTAATAAACTAATTAATTTATTACTGTAAATGTCAAGTTTGAAAAATATCTATTTATATTATTAAAGCAAAATATTATAATTTAAATTTATCAATATAATTGAGCCCTTGTTTTGACGTAATAAAAATATGCCATGCTAATTATTTTGTTTACTTCAAAAAAATATATCCAATTAATATTATTAAGGCTAAATGTTTATAATGACTTAATAACAATTTATTATAATAAAATTATATCATATTTGTAAACAAGTTTTCAAATTGAAAATAATAATATTTGTAACATATTTCAAGAATATTACAAGGTAATAATAATGTAAATTGATTAAATTTATACAGTATATCTAAATAATTTTGTAACATTTTACTGTTTAATAAACTAAATGTTAAAATTTATTTTATCATATTGGATTTGCAATTATAATTATTAAGATAATAAGTTATTATTAATAACTTGAAAAATTTTGTTTATTAAAATTAAATAGCACTAGCAGTGAAAATAATTATTACAACAATTATCTATTATTATATAAATTGTATTTTATAAACAATTTTTTTGTAAACAAAATAATTATCACAAAAAATAATAAAATAATTTAAAATAATAGTTTTCTCAACAAATATTAGTTGAAAATATATTCTTAAATAATGTACTCGTTGTAAAAACACAGAAGTTTAAACATGATAATTGAGAAATTATTGCGCTCTTTAATTAGACCATTGCTTTGGTTTCATCGCATTATTGGCCTAACATTTAACGGTCTATCCATTGATCGCGACTTTAATATACGGCAAAATAAATTTGTTAAATATTATGGATATTTCTGTACTAGTTTGTTCACTTGTTACTTTTTTATCATATACATTTATTTAATTTTAAATTATGATTATATACTTGACACATTTGTGGGGTCTAAAATGCCCAATCTTATTAAAATCATAATATGCATATTGTTATTGTTAACTAATATCACGCATATGGTAATTGTATACATAATTAACATTAAATTTAATATCACAATCATAGAGAAATGTATTAATAATACTGAGCTGGCTCAAATTGGATTAAAAATATTTCTGGTCATTACAACCTGGATAATAATTATTTTAATAGAAATTATATTGCAAATTATCCGGATAATTAATCATGGTATTGATCAAAATATTGTTATAAGTTTTATAACTGACAATATTGTAGATATGTCTTACTGCACATTCAACTGCATAACAATGATTATGATAATTATTTACAGCAATAAACTCGATTGTATACATAATAATTTAATCAAGGCAAACAGTAAGTTAAACAAAAATTATAGTACACTATATAGGTTATTTGTTTTATATATATCTAGATAAAATGCTCCGAAATAACAAAAGCAAATTGGCTGAAAAAGACAATATGGTCACTCTGTTGTTTAGAAATAAATCAATGTATTTGAATATTTATAAATCGCTTAAATTAATCGATGATACATTTGCGTGGGTTGTAAAATTAAAATTATTTACATCGATATTTTCAATAATGTTTTACATTTATTTATTAACTTTATTGGGCAATACAACTGTTATCAAGAATCTGTATAGTAGTTTAGCCATGTTGGCCATTGTTAAAATTATTGAAACAATCGTAACATTTCTATTATGCGATGGTTTGGGTGCAAAACGTATTAAAATTAGTGATGCATTGATTGCAATGAATGTGAGGGATATGTCTATTACTGAGTACAGGGAATGGCTTACGTTTACGACTGCTGTTAGAAATAGTCATACGTTTGGCTTAACTATCGGAGGATTCGCTCAAATCAATAAATCAACACTTATTGCGGTATTTCATTTGTTGTCAACAAAATTATAAATGTCTTTAATTTTACAGATATTCACATTTTATTTGAATTATATGGTAATACTATTTCAAACAACAAAACCATGAATTATCTCTGAAATAACAAACGTTTCTCATCAGAATAATGCCAATGTTGTAATGATTGGTTAATATTTTCCTGAATATTTTATACAATTTTATTTATCTCTTTATTTTAAATTATTACACATATAATTATTTATTTAATATACAGTATATTAATAAGAAGAGTATTACATGAAAATAATTAAGCATTATATTTGTTTCAAAATATTAATATTAGTTTAATAAGCATTAGTGTTTGTAATCGTGTCACATTCAAGTGACGATCACCTGTAGTAATATTTTATAATTTTAATAAAACATTAATTTTAACACAAATTTTTAATTAATTGAATAATTTAAAAAAATATATATATTCTTCCTTAAGTAGTTTTGCGGACGTATTGGTCAAGTGACCAGTTGTCCGATGGCTCCGTAGGGGTAGGTTTAACCGTAGGTTTAACTACGGGCACTGCGGCTGCGCTCTCGTCACCACTACCTCTACCATCACCCGTACCATCAGAATCGGTGTTACGTATTAATGCCTTCACTGCACGCGCGTCCGTCTCATTGTTATCCATCAACTGGTCATTCATTATGGGACTGAAAATTGAAAGATCACGTGATGTTTGTTTGATATGTAAAATATAGTTACCACGTTTCCTGTATTGATAGTACAAATTAAATATTATAATTGTCTGTTTCACGATTGTCAATTAATTGATCTTGTTCAGATTAGTGATTAGTGTTTGTCCAATATGTTGTCCAATACGAGTGGCGGTTTGTTTAGAAAATCTTGATGGATAAAATGTTGCGTGTTAAAATGTTTGTTAACCATAATTCAGTATAAATAATGTTATTTATTTAATTAGTAAATTGACATCTATTTTAGCACTAAATTTTGTATGTAAAATATTATGTTTTGATTTTTAACAGACCTGTTTAAGTGACCAGAGTAATTTCGTACACATTTATACACTCAACTCGTATTTATTAATTACATTGTAATCAATGAAACTTACCCAAGTGTTCAAGCAAACAATATAATTACAATAACTACCACAATAACGAGTTAATTATTAAACACTAGACAAGCAAATAATAACATTTCCTGTTTTCAATTTTATTCACTTTTAGTGATTCTCTCTCTCTCTCTCTCTCTCTCTCTCTCTCTCTCTCGCATTTAACAATTCATTCCTTTATTCAACATTGCATTCAATAGTCATATTTTTCATAAAATTATAAATTCATGTTTGCTTATAATATTACTCATAGAAGTAATAGTAATGTTGTTTTATTTTTATTTCACTGAACTATTCAATACAAAATTTAATTTTTGTTTTTAATGACTGGGTTTAGTTTAATGTAAGATCTTAACTGACACCATGTATTAATTAATAAAATTTTGTATTAATAATGAGTCCGCTGTAAATAAAACCTCATTAAACATCAATTTTACTAAAAGATATGTAAGAAGAATACAAGAATTTTGGGGACATTTTTCACATTTATATAGGATTTTAAAAATATCATTTTTCAATGCTAGTTCTAATACAAGTCAATCAATCCCGGAAAATAAATGAAAAAAATATGTTACTCATTCGTATTAGTATTAATGAATGCTAATTTGTATTGAGCTTGAGCATTTATTATACTACACTCTATATAAATCAATATTTTTGACACAAACTGTTGTACTAATTATTATATCTATTATGAGTAGAGTCTCGATTTTTCGGGAATAAAAACATGTGAATTCGGGAGTATACATGGTCAAAATCGGGAAAATTCGGGAATTACGTTTTAATTGGATTTTCACATAATAATTATGTATTTAAGTGATTTTTAAAAGGTTTATATGCACTAACGAAGCAAAATAATGACATTTATTGATGCAAAAA
>CAJPIZ010000999.1:0-19183 GCA_905368565.1 Medioppia subpectinata | reverse complement strand
GTTTATCGATTACTTCCAATTCTTCGTCATTCACTTCAGAGTCCAACTGTTGCTGAAGATATTCGGCCACGAATTCGGCGAAATCTCCTTTATTTGCGAGTAATTCTTCAAAAGTGCCGAATTCTGATATCGAGCCGTCTTTGAGAACAATTATTTGGTCCACATTTGTTAGAATGGATGCCCTGTGGGTCACCAGAAGTCTGGTCTTGTGCTTAAGTATTCCGTTCGGACCAATCACTTGATCCATAAGATGTCGGCCCACATGTGCGTCGACGGCGCTGTTGGCAATTCAAATCATGTGTTAAATAAAAGGTGTATTTCTAACCCATTTATTTGAATACCTGAGCGGATCGTCGAGTAAATAGATGTCTGCATTAGAATAGACGGCTCTCGCGAGGGATACTCTTTGTTTCTGACCTCCGGATAAGTTGATTCCCTTTTCTCCGATTTCAGTCATATCTCCGGCCGAAAGTATTTTCAAATCCGGTTCTAAAGCACACGAATCGATGACTTTCTTATAAAATCTTTCGTTGATTTTGTTTGTGAACAAAATATTCTGTTTGAGAGTCGAGTTCTGTATCCACGCCTGTTGTGGCACATAAGCCACACTTCCGCTCACATTTATAATGCCTTTAATTTTGTCCAAATCTCCTAATAATGAGGAAAGGAGTGAAGATTTCCCAGCGCCGACCTGACCCACTATAGCCACCAATTTATTCCTCTTGATTCTAAGACTGATATTATTTAAGACATTCGGACTCTCTTTGTTCCACTTGAAGGACGCGTTCTCCACAACTATTGGCGTCTCTTTATTCTCCTTACGAGAAATGGATGTCTCGTCTATTTCTTCCGCATTTAAATACTCATTAATTCTTCGAAGGGATACCAAAAACTAAAATAATTAAACAAATATTAATCTTTATGTAAAACACTGTAATATTTCAATACAAACCAATGCACCGAATGATATCAAGTTTGGAAAGAATCCGAGAGGCATTCCTTTAGGTAAAAAATGATCGTTAAATTCCGTGTTTAAGTATATTTTGTACAAATAATAATAATATACTCATTATATTGAAGAGTGAAAGCGAGACAAATATTTTATTTGCGTCTAAAATGTTATCAGAAGACATCATAACAAATGCCGTAAAACTAAATAAACCGACCTATCATTCAATAAGTATTTATAAATAAATGTTTTATCAAATGTAAAGTTATATTTTATTCAATGTAAAAGGCTTACAAAAAATGGTGCCGAAACGAAAGTGAATGCCATTGAGCCGCTCAGGTATGCCACAGAATTAAGTGACTTGACTTCTGTCTCCCGAAGTGAAACCACCTGTTCTTTGAACGATGTCTCCCATGAATACAATTTAAACACTTTAATACCACTCAATATTTCGTTCATAAGTTTCACTCTTTTATCTTTCATTTTCATGACTTGTCCGCTAAATGAGCGCATTTTACCTGTTCTTTGAACGATGTCTCCCATGAATACAATTTAAACACTTTAATACCACTCAATATTTCGTTCATAAGTTTCACTCTTTTATCTTTCATTTTCATGACTTGTCCGCTAAATGAGCGCATTTTAGCGCCAATAAAGCCGTTGGCGGGCATCAAAAGTAGCATAAATGCCATTCCGGCCAGAGTTGCGATCCCTAACTGTTGCCATAACAAGTATAGTGAGACACAGATCTGAAGCGGTGCCGACCATAATATGTTCATCATTTGCATGAAGTCCGTCATCCGTTGCGAGTCGACTGACATTAGGTTTACAATCTCACCGGTTGTGTAGTTTTTGCGGCTGTTATTCGACAGCTTTAGATTCTGGTTAACAAGTTTTTATATTACAATTAATTTTTGTTTTAAATCAATTATATTGACAAACCTTTTGATAGACAACGGATATAATGCAAGCTCTGATTTTCAATAAAATCAAATTATTCCTGTAGTCGTATTGTCCGCTAAGTATTGATTCAATAAATGGTGACACGAATATAAGGGAAGCGTAAAAATAGCCCCTCCAATTGGGTTCACTATTGTCCGGAGACATGAATCCAATGAGTAAATCCAGTACTAATGGACTCATAAATGTCAATAGACTAGTAATTAATTTAATGAAACCAACGAAAAGCATTTGCGGCCAAAATGTTTTCATTAGAGCCACAAAAATGTTAATGTTTTGACTGGAAATGCCATCCTTAGGACTCCATTTGCGTTGAATGATTGGTAACCAAACTTTGTTAAACTTTTCAATTATAAAACTTGATTTGTTTTCAGTGTTTAAAAGCCACATATCATCGGTGGTCAACGGCTTTTTGTATCCTTTGTATATCAATGGAGAAAACCATTCAAACGTAAGACGAGAGAGAAATGAAGATTTATATTCCGGGCATAAGTTCTGTAAAATAAAATTAATGTCATATAATTGTAAGAGAATTCTGTATTATAATTACAGTTGATTTTTGTGGGTAATTGTGATCAAAATCAGCGATACATGAGAATAGTAACTGAACGACAATAATTGGAAAACTTATCATTCTTGTTATGTAATAATAATAGTTAACATTCAAATCAAAGCCAGTTTTCTATTATAAATAAATTAAAATAAATTTAATTAAATGGACAATGGTAAATTATGTAGTTATAAAATTTGATTACCGTATTGAACACAATTTGCAGAACTGTACGAAAGTTAAGTGCGGCTCCGATTGTGTAGAGAATCCAGAATATAAACATAACACCAGATGAATATATTCTGTGCTTTCGATGAAAATATTGCAAAATAATGGCATAAAGCTATAAAACATAAACAAATTAATTAATTAATAATTCTAATAAATATATAAATTACTTACAAAAGTGAATGCTTTAATAAATAATATTGATGTAATGTAACCATTGAAATCATTTGATATTTCATATACCAAATCAGCTATTGTTATGATGAGCAGTGATAAACTTAAAATCTGGTAATTATTTATAAATTAATAAGAATATTATACCAACACTTAAATACTACTCACAAATTTAGTTAATAAAAGCAAAGTATAAGGCAGTGGGGGTTCTTTAATCTTGGTGAAAAACTTGGGAATTTCAAATAATGAGAGTACAAATAAGAAAACGCATGGAATGAGTACAAGTGCTGTCTCTTCGAAACATAATGTAAAATCGGGAAACGAGTCGGAATACCAGCTCAATTCCGGGTCCTTTTATTTGGTTTCAAATATTAATGTTAAATAATAATCACATTATAAATGAAATCTCACCCAAAATCTTGATGAACAGAATGTTGACATTTCTTTGAGCGCATAAAATGCAAAAATAAAATTATACAATACTTTTAACTACTATTTATAAGCAAAAAATAAGAATTAAGTTATAAAAGTGCAAATCCTTCTAGTGCAAACAAGTGCAGTGTATAATAACTATTAAATTATACTGTATATTTATCATTATACTTTTATAAATATAGTGCAATATATCGCCGACCCAGGTTTAGTAGATATTGTAAACTACTTATAAGTTATAAGTTATAACTTTATAACATGAGTGCTTTAGAGTGCTTTAATTTACAGTTATACATTACGCATCACCATAGGATTTACACCATGGTGTAAATTGAAAGCATACATGGTTATAACCAATTAAGGTTTTGTGTGCTTTAATCTTGCAATCATAGCTTCTCAAGAATCTATTATTGTTTAATCAATATATTTTTGTTGCCGTTATAAACACCCCTTTAGTAATATTAGTGTCAATTAAATCAATTCATTAAAGCACTGCATTTCTATGCAATTTAAGATATAATCAATTATTGTTATGAAGCAAGTGTATTGTTATAAAAAGATTAGTACTCGTAAATACAGTATAAATATTACAATTTATAAATAAGCAATTGCATCAGCAGTAAGAGTAAAGTAATAAGTTAGTTAATAAATTATAACATAATCAATATATTTAAAATAAGACAAATTGATGTTTTTATTATTGACAATAATTTATTGTATAAAAATATAAATATAATAAACAATTTATAGAATTAATATTGTTATTATATTAGCAATTAATAAAATATAAATAATATGCAAACTAATAATAAATTTAATGTTTATCATCTCTATTTCAATATTGTTATCATTTGTAAATAACGTTCAAATTTAGTAACAAATAGTGATTATATTTGATAGAAAAAACTTTATGACGATTTAAGGTCTAAAAGCCATCGTATAATCATTCAAATCAATACATGTCTTAAATATTTAGTTTCATCACAAATCAAATGCTTTTTGTTAATTGTTTGATAAACTTATCATTATTTTAGTTCAATATTGGCTTAAACTTCATATACAGAATATAACTGTATTATTGGTAAAATTGTAAAACATGTTAACAAATTTAAAGTAACAGATTGTAAGATTGAGTTAATGTAATTTAATTGATATTCTCATTCATATTTATATAATGATTTAAATTATATGAAAATTTTCAGTTATTATATCGTATATCGATGAATTGATTTCCATAAGAATTTGTTTAATTATTTTTAAAATGTTCACAAAATTGTAGTTTTAACCAAAACATACAATTATTTCTTGTAATGAAATTTTAATTATAATTAATTTTAATTTTTTCCATGTTCGTTAATACACATGGAAAACACAGTATAACTGTATACATTATATTTACTTAACATACATGATCTCTAAAACATTGATTGTAAGTTAAATAACTTTTTGTCCCGAAAGCGAAGAATCTTCTGAATGTTTGGGGCATATCATGTCATATACTTCTTTAACAGTATTTTGAGAGCATTTTATTTCACCTTTTTATCACCTTTAGTAACTTTTGAGCAGCTTTTCACTGTTTTGCTAATCTTATACCATATTAATGGATATTTCACAAAATAGTTAAAGAATAAATATATTTAGTGTTCATTTGGAAGTGGAATTTAGATTTCTTTTTGAAGAATTACGTAACTACAATTTTTGATCAAAGGTTTAAAGCAAAATAACTCAGAATATATAATTAATGTAACATTATAAACTTCATATTCAAACTCAGCGTTAAAATTTACACAGCTTTCATATATAATCATATATTTTTGTAATTTTCATAGAAAATACATAATTTTTTTTGTAACTTTTTACAACTTTTTTGCAACTTTTCAGACATTTTAAGTAACTTTAAGACTGGTTTATATCACCTAAGAATCAATGCTTTAATTATCTCGTTTAATCCCTAGTTGCATTGTGTAAAATTCAAGTCAAATTAACGATATACAGTTTAGCTACGGCCAAGCTCATTCTAATGTCCATTATACCTTGTCATATTTAGCATCTATTTTACTGCATTTGAACCGTATTTAAGATAATTGTTTTACACATTTCGGGTTTATTATATATTTATAATTGGCTTTTTATTTATAAATTATATTATAAATCATAATATAAATTAATTAATTTTATATGACATACGTATATGTATAATATATGTACAATACTGCAGGTTTGATATAAGTTTATAATTTTATAAATTTATATTTATGCAAATTATATGATATTATGCATAATATACAAAGTGAAGTGTATCTACGAAAACTGACCATCATTATCATAAATATGTTTGTTAAATTGACCATATGTTGTGAGTGAGCACACAATCAGCTCATATGGAAAAGTTTATCAGATTAAGTAAAGTATTTCATATTACTCGAATCACGAGTCAAGTCAAATAAATGTACAGAATAATATAATTTATACCACCTCTCAAATATGGCAAATAACTAATCGTAACGTCATTTCTGAATGCCATTTAAATGACAGGTTTATGTGTGGAGTCGTTGACCCCATCGAACCCTTTCGTGAACTCAATGTTTGCAACACTTCCTAAACGAGAGCCTCTATTCAAAGGCCAAACGTCACCACCGATTGGAGCGTAACGTTGTTTATGAACGACACACTCATCGCAACTATTTGTCCATTGATTGAGTGATTGATTGTGTTATCAAAACAATCACTCATTTAATTGTCATTTCAATTGTGACCACAAAAGCGTGTTTTCAATGAACGCTTTCATTGATTACATTTGACACACATATTGTCATAATTGTCGCCAATTGTCGTAAGCCATGGATCCGATGACTAGTCGTAAGTGTCAGCGAACGAGCGAAGAGTACGCTGTGATCACTGGCGGCCACTCTTCGGGTGTGGGCTTTGGGGAGCGTTTCGGTCGCGACTCGTTTGAGAGGTTTGGCGACGACTTATGCGAACTCCTGTTGTCTTACCTGACATTCAAAGACAAGATAGTGTTGGAAGACGTGTCCAAACAGTGGAAACGATGCGTATATAAGGCTCAGAGAGTGCTTCGGGTGTTTAGTGTCCACCCCATCGAAGCCATACCGCATCTCAACAACCATTATCTCAATGACCTCTTGGAGCCCATTGTGGTGAAGAACTTTGTGTCGGGCTTTGCGGCCAACCTTAACATGAGGACAATCAACGGCGAGGCCCTCAAGAGTTTGCTCATGAAATGCAAACACATCCGCAAAATCGAGTTGACCCGAGTCTATGTGGACTCTTCGCTGCTGGAACTGATTGGCGACTATTGTCCGCACTTAGAGTCGATTCAATTGGATTTAATCGGTTTGGAAGAGAAGGACATCATTAGGTTTGGCGAGAAATACGGCCAAAACGTTAAGCAAATCAAATTCAATAACTGCCGGACATTCAGTCCGAGAGAGTATTCAAACAAATTCTGCAACGATTTCGGCAAAAAGTTGTTGTCTTTCTGTCCAAACATCAAATCGTTTGTCTGCGAAGACATATCCGTCATAAACGACAAGAGCTGTCAGTTTTTGCCTAAATTAGAGTCAATAGACTTACGGCTCAAACGCAACGACGCCTTAAATTTCGTGGATTTCGTCAACAAATATGAATCAAAACTGAAAAAATTAAAGATTTTCTCGTCTGAACTCGAGGTCCAGAACTTGAGAAACACTTTACAACAGATCTCTCGCTTCCATAACATCGAAGACTTAGACATGTCTTTCAATTTGATGGCCAATAATCCGGAAAACATTGAGACAATCAACGATAGGATCAATGAGATGGCGAAGAACTGTCCGAAAGTGAGCCGATTTGTGCTCAATATTCACGTATTCATTAACGGCAACGAAATAATCGGCGGAAATATCTTTGAATGTTTGGGAAAATTTCATAATTTAAAGCATTTAAACGTTTCGTTCAAAATATCTGAGACACAAGAGTCGGTGGAATGTCTGAAGCGTTTGGCAAATCTCACTGATCTGACCATTAGGTGCTCCAAAGTGGGCGATCCCTTCTTCAAAGACGTGGACCAATTCCTACCGAATCTCAAGTCATTACAGTTGACCACTGAATACGATTTGTCCGACTCTCTGATGGAGTCGTTGTCTAAATTGAAGAATTTGTCCAAAATATCTCTCGGAAGCGGCACTAAAGCGCTTAAGAATATAACGGACTCCGGAATCCATAAGTTGATGGACTCGTGTACGCAAATGAGAGGAATGACGTTCTTCTCGCGGCCAAACATCACGAGCCAAACGATCGATAACTTGATATCATTCGCGAACCGTAACTCGAAATACATAATCCGTTTCTATTCGGGATTCTCTCGTTTGGGAGATGAGGCCAACTTTGCGCCCATCGATCTCAACGCCTATAAGAATATTCCCCACAACTTGAAGATCAACATAAGGAACGTCGGAAACGCCAACTTCTTTAACGCCAACCAAATGCAACACAACTTCCAGCCGATGCCAGAAGTGGCGCAGAATATCCACGTCATTGAATTCAACCTCAACCCCAATATGGCCCCCAATCCCAACCCTCCGCCGCCCATACTATTGAACAATTTGCCGCCTCTGCCACAGATTCAGGACTTGCAGATCCTTATCCATCATCAACAGCAACACATGCAGAATATATTGAATCACTTTTAAGCCTTTTTGTGTGATTTCTGTATATTGTGAACACAAAACAGTATAGTATTGTGACTAAAATATTATTATTATTACTATATTTTCTGTAAAATGTATTGATATTTGCTTTTTCATTGCTTTCCATCCCTGCCCTCCACTCCCTTATGAGGCCTCACTTTCACGCTATCTTATAGTCCGAAATATCTAATTATATTTTTGTGTTAAGTTTTAAATAAATAAGTATTTCTTTTGCATTTTATACGATTGAATCAATTGATATGTTTTGTCTATTTTCTAATTGTTTTAGCAATTCGTTTGTATTTCAATTATATGGGGTTTAATGAAAAAAAAGTTTTTAAAATACAGATAATAATCTGTATAATAATTTGTTTTATGCGTTGATTATCAATAGTAATATATGTTTCTTTTGTGTCTAATTTATAAATCAATTTGAATTTTATTAACAATAATTGTATTCATAATTAATGAAAAGAATATTAATAAATACAATTTGAGATCAAATGTATTGAGTTTTTTTCCATTTTTATTTAATGTTTGTTTCGTTTAAATCGGTGTTTAAGTTGTAAACATTTGCTATACATTTGTTGTACACCTTCTGTCAAAACCACTTCTGTATTGTTTGAAAAACATTATTTTATTTCACTGAACATCAAACTAAACATTATTTGTTTATCACAAAAATAACTTAATTCACAGTCCGTTTAAGATTGCATTTATCATTGAAGAGCACTAATCATGAGTTAATGGAATTAAATTTATCATTTTATATAATTATATTTACTTAAATATAACACAGTCTATAACTATAAAAATTGCAAACATTTACTTCACACAGAGTTGTAGTTTTAATTAATTTAATGATGAATTATTGGCCATTAATTCTGATCAATTTATTTCAATTAGTTATGTAAAGATTTAAATGTAAAAAAGTATTAATTAATTAAATTTACAATACAATAGAATAAATAACAAGGATGAACTAAACACTGATATCTAAAGTACAATGTATGCCAATTCATAGCTCCTGTAGTCGGTTTACAGAAACATGTTTGCAATTGTATTAATTTTTATCTATAAAAATGACAAAAAAATGTTTGTAGTAACAATACAAAGAGGAACTTTAATTTATTAGCCAAATGAATCAGTTTATATGAAATAAGTGTTTTAATTACCACTAAATATAATGGATGTAAACGCTGTGACATGTTTTTTATTAATTACCTGTTTTCAGGAGCCATTGAACAATTGGCCCGATTGTCCCCACAATTGTCAATGTTATAAAGCACCTAAAGGTAATCAAACTTACATCATATAATTATTGTCAGTTTAAATGAGATGATAGAAAATATTAAATACTTTATTAAAATTTTAATATTTTTGAAAATAGTTTTCCATTCGCTTTTTGTTTGTAAAAACTTAATAGTCGTATAAATTTTATTATTTAAAATAAAAGTTAGTATAACGTAATGGCAATTAAAAATATTATTTGTTTATATTTAAGTTGATTTAGAAGACACCCGAACAACAGTGAGCCTAATATGCGATGGCATCGGTCAGTTGCCAACATCCGTATCAATTAATACATTAGCCATCGATGGCATACAAACACATAATAATCAACGATCAAGTCTATTATCGATAAGCAATTTATACTTAAAAGGGGCCCAAACTTCCACAAAACAATACATTCATTCAATCAGTGGTTTCTTTCCATTAGATGCAAATAAGTTACAAGTTTTAAGTTTAATTGAATGGGATTTTAGTTCATTTCAATGGACTGATTTGAATTCTTATAAATGGTTGAAGGGTATTTATATTGAGGATTCGGACCTGCAACAAATAACCAGTGGTTGTCTAAACGCCAATAACGGAGAGAATTTAATTAGCCTTTCAATAATCAATTCAAATGTGATAAATATCGCACCATCGTCATTTAATGGATTGAATAATTTGAAAATGTTATCACTTAAGGGCAATAAATTAATTGATTTCGATTGGATTTCTGGCACACATTTACCAAACCTATGGTCACTTGATTTAAGGGATAATCACATCACAACCATTCCTTCCGGTATAAAACAATTTCAGTTTCCCGGAATACAAGTCCTAAAACTGGAACGAAATAACTTAAAGATATTAATGTGGAATACTTTGCAACCACTTATGAATATCAGGGAACTATCACTTCAACTTCATGATGATATTGAAGCTGGTAAAATATAATTATTATAATTATTTTAAATTATTTTTTGTTAATTTAAACAACAGTATAAATTTAAGCTTAGAATTTACAACTTAAAGTTTACATTAATAATCAACTAGAACATTAATTAAAATATTCTAAATATAAGAATATTTTTAAATATTTGATTAATTATAACTATTGAATTTAAACAAAACAATTGATAAACATATTTTAATTACAATTTAATATAAAAATAGTAGTTTATACAATCACTATCCTTTCCAACCTATACACCCTATCTATGACTATATTTTAACATGGGGCTAAGTTAATTCTATGGGACTAATTTTTGGTCTATCAACAATTATGCTATTCCTATAAAACTAATATTAATTCTATTAATTTTATGCTAAAGCTCTTTATAGTCAATACATACAATATATTTGGAACTTTGATAAATGTTCAAGTTATGTTATCCCAAATTGCAGTTAATTTATTGAATTGGCGTCCAATCATTGCTTACATTTACATTGTATATATTAACAAATACTGTTTATGAAATTCATATATAAATGAGACTTAAAATGATTCACTTTAGAGCACAAGAATGTGATCTGTTCTTCACAACACGTTCATGAGGTTTATGACAACCTCAACAATAATCCGGACACACATTATCCGCAGTTCTTTATTGATTCGATGAATAGACTTCTTTGCCGGGATATTACCAAACAAGTGACTGTGACGGCCGCGTGTCGCGAAATGCATAAAAATTCTGACTCATATGAAACACCACAGAAAACCTGTCAGAATTGGCCTGGTATAAACCCATAAAGTAATTAAGTTATCCATGTTCATTTGTTTAATGTTAGTTATTACATTGCTTAGTACAGTGTGTATTTTATGACCCATGTCAGAAGCATTTTTACTCATATTATTGGTCAATGTCATATTTTATACTGAACATACATGTATGTAGACTTTGAATTTTTGGTGACATAATATACACCCTGTACGACATTATTGGTTTAAACAAAACTTTAAACAAACTTAAATAGTTGTTTTGTAAAAATAATTAAAATCAAAAATAAATCATGTAAAACTATACCAAAATGCAATTTATATGCAAATTATATTAATACTGAACAAATTAAAATTTAATACAAATTCTTTCATTAAGGTTATTGTATTAATTATGACTAAATGTGTATATAATAATTTTGTAATTATAAAATTGTTATAACATTAATTTGTAATTAAATTATTTTTTTTAGAAAATAGTTTATAATTTATTTTATTAGTAATAAATACATTTAATTTATTGTAAAATTTTTTATATTTACAATTATAAATAAAATGATTAGTAAAACTTTTGATAAATAACTTTATACCGAGACCGGCATTGTAAGTACTTACGAATTGTGTACAATACACCAAGTACAGTTAACTCTCAGTATATAATCAATGAAGGTTTCTCATATTATTACCCGATTGAATAACACCATCACTTTTGTTCTCTTTATTATCATATGACTCAGTTATTATACTTTATTACACAGTTCATAAAATTTACATTTTATATGAAAAACCCTTATTAATTATATACTGAGAGTAAACTGTACTTGGTGTATTGCACGCAATTCGTAAGTACTTACAATGCCGGTCTCGGTATTTACTCAATTATTTTAAAACTATTATTACTCTATTACAAATTTCAAACAAGTTAATCATTTTATTATTATAATTTTTTAATTAACAATTCTTTAAAATTTAAAGTATTAAGTGTTCAAATTATTAAAATGTTTAATAATTTAAATGTTTATGACCACTAAAACCCGTTAGGGCCACTTTAGTGCCACTATTGTATAGCGAGGTTATACCTTAGTAGTAGCATGATTAATGCTATCAAATATGAATCTGCCTATAAATCGCTTTATTTATAAGACATACAGTATTGACTATTTACTATTTCATTACAACATGACGACCCATGTTTATGACTTAAGCTATTGAACCAAAACCTAAAAACTTAGAAATGAAAATGTTTTCATTGGTTAAACTAACTGTAAGATTATTGTAGATTATATACGGTTAGTGTTTGTGAGTGTAATAATAGATGCATTTGCCTGTAATGAGAGTACATCTTATGTCACATTTAAAAGTTTGATGTCTTATGTGTGACATGTGTTCACATTTGGAGGAATAGGTCTAAAGTGATTGACAAATGGGTCCAAAACCATACGATTCTGTATGAGTTGATGACATCGATTGTGTATTCTTCGAGTTCACTGGCAGTGAAATGTTAAATACATTAATACTATATTCTAAACAACTTTTGTGTCATAGAATCCATTTTAATAATGAATAACTTTAATTAGTTCACTGACTGAAAAACTTAATAACATTTAACATTATTTATCAGATAATAAAGATTTTAAATAATAAATTATTCTTACTATTCATCGTTTCTACAGTACGTGTTTGTAATTATTGTGAGTTATTAAACAGACTAATATATAGAGTCTATATTATAGACATTTAGTTAAACCAAGTAAAGACATTTACCCTAATTAAGGTTATCATTGATTTTAAAATGATAATTATTATATTTAACAATAATTATATATTTTGTTAAATATTCTGTTATACTTATATATTTTTGTAACAGTACATTTTTTCTGCAGATTGTATAAAATTACGTACTGTAGTATAATTAATTCTTACTTAGAAATTCTCATATATTATATATTCATTTGCAATGAACTAAACTTTCATCTCTTTTAGAACATTTGCATAAAATGAGAAAAATGTGTAAAACATTTCATAATTTACTTTACACTTAACTGTAGATTAATTCTGGTTTTTTGTCTCAAAATATACACAATGTTTATACACATTATGGAAACAATTCTGAGAATCCAATAAAAGTGTTATTTGTGTTTAAAGAGCAAATAAACACTCGACAGGAAATAATAATTACATTGAATTTTCTTAAGTGAGTTCACCATAATTCACGTATTTATGAGCTCTTAATCTACCATAATTAAAAATAGTGTAATAAATATAAACCACCATAGCCTAAATTGGTAATTTTATATTTAATATAATATATTTATGAAATTAATTTGTATTAATATTAAATTACAAAATATTATATATGACTAGTTAATAGATTATTTAATATGGATTTATATAATGTAAATCAATAAATAACACGATAGAACATAAGTAGAAATGTAAATACTCGTAAAATTTAAGAAAAATGTGTATAAAAATTCTCCCATTGGAGTTATTGTCAATAATTTTTTGTTTTTGTAAAATTCTTACTAATCTATAAGTTGTAATTTTGCACAATTCTAGAAATATAGTAAAGATTATTTACAAAAAAATAAAAATAGACAAATCTTAAGAATATTCTGGTTTTCCTAATCCTATAATTGCATATAACTTACTATTTATTACAAACGTATAGAATATCTAATATAGTCTATAAATAATCTATAATATGATTTTCAACAGGATCTTCAATTTTATTAACACATTTTAGAAAAATCTTTTTATTACAAGGAATTGCAATATTATTCTGTATAATAGATAATAGAAAAAATTTAATTTACATATAATAATTGATAACTAAAAATAGTAACTTTTATCCGTATTATGTAATAATAATAATGAATATAAAGAATATATGAATCAATAATAAGTGGATTGGAGGGCAAGTGTTGAAGAAGTAGATTTTGAATGACTATGGATTTGGTTTATGCGCTGTTTGGCAATGGTTTGAATTTTTTTGTTGCATTCATTGAGAGCACATCTATTGAAGTGTTTGTATGTCTCTCAATAGGTTTGGTGCCCAACATTCGTCTCACATACTGTACACACAGGCATACTGTCTGTAAACGCGATAACACTTGTCTGAATGCCAGTAATTCTCACTAATTATTAGTTAATTAATGATTGCAAAAATGTAATAAATAGAATTGCTTTATGAATATGCAAATTGCCCATGTTTACTTCTGTTTTATCGTTCAATTCAATAGTTTTCTATAAGAAATAAGACCCGATATTAATGGGTAAAGCGAGTGAACGCATGCAGAATCCAAACGGATATTCAATACACCGACGGAAACATAATTGTGATAATGAATCCGAAGAGAGAACTAATTGTTTCGCTTTCTATAGAAAACTTCCAAAGTCTGAGTCCTTCCATACCATGCAATTAGCTTTACTTAACTCAGGCCTTATGGCCATCAATAGTGATCACACCAACAGTGCTATCAATCAACTCATACCACAAACACGTCAAGAATTGTCCAAATTTAGACGTTATGTCCAACGGATAAGAAAATTTGATGTTTTGACCAGAATTGAGTATAAGGTATAACAAAATTATTATTATTATATTTAATTCAACAAATATAATGTTTTTTGACTGAAAAATTATAAATAATTATTTCTAAAATGTACCAAACTCGCAAAAATAGCAGCATCTCAAGCATGAGCGACATTTAATATTATAGCAAATTTCCCAAATAGACTTATTATGTGTTTATTTTAAATATCGTTAGCGTAATATTGAGAGTAAAAAATAATATCCTGCATTAACATGAAAAAAAGTCTGAGAAAACATATTACTAATCATAACTGAGTTTTGATGTCTTTTGAGCTTTGATTTATAGAGAAAATACAGAGTCTGTTGAGTGGAGTTAACTTTACATCAAAAACATATCATTCATAGGAAAACTTAAAACACAACTTAAGAGAGAATATTTTGCAAAATGCAGTTCAAAACAAAACTTTGCTTTCATTGATGGCGTTATTTCATGTATTGATAAATGCAATTCAATTTCTTCATTGCATTGCGTTTTGTATTACTTTTTTTGGTGACAAAAGAAGGCAAAAATTTTTAGGATTCTTTACTCAATTCAGTAATGGATAAGAAGTTAATGCATTAATCGATCGATTTTTTCATTACTTTTCAGTACTTAATGTTTTGAAAGTTTTTGTCCATTCAATGCTTTCTACGAAATTAAATATAAAAAGACTAAATTAAATATTGAATTTAATTAAAATATTTTGTAATATTATTTCTTATGTTCACTATTTAGAGAATTGGATGTAATGTAATGGAGTTAATTCAATCTTGGTTATGTCGTTCAATGTTGTATGCAATGAATTGCAAATACTGTATATTATTTATAAATTGATTGAACATATTATTTCAACAGATTTTGCAATTTTAATACATTTAATATGTTTTATTCAATAGGAATTAAATTATAATTTGATATAAAATATCGTCAAAATTATACAACGCGACCAAAAAGGCATTAAAATATATTCACTAATATTTATAATAAGCTGAAAATGACTTGAAAGACAGGACAGGATTTTTGGTTTAACGATTAGACAAGTTATTTAAATATTTTGTTAGCAATTAATTCATTTAAACATTTTCTAAATTTAAACTATTATTTATTTACTTTTTTACATTTAAAAATCTTCCCAAACATTGTCCCTAACATTGATATTCAGTTTCCTAAAAGCATACACATAAATTAAATTTATTGAAAGATTTTATATTTAATGTAAAGTTATTGATCTGTTTTGAAGTACTATTGAATTTAATATTAAACAAAAAGTTCCCGCATTTGCTTTAAATCATTAACTTTTAAACTAATGTTTTAACAGAAGTAAGAAATAAAGAAAAGTCAGGCATTGTTTTCAAACAATTGAATAAAAAGCTAGACATGACTTATATCCAAATTTTGTCCATCAGTTGCTATGATATAATATAAATCATAAACACATAACAATAGTAAATATATTTAATAAAAGCAATGTCTCTTCACATCAGAAAATACATAATGAAATTTGGAAAAACAAAAACATGTTTTTGCAACAGAAATGACAATTTATTTCAAATGATTTACTGCCTTAAAGACACAAATCATTATAAAGTTATTTTGTACATCATTTTGCTCTCCATTTATATTATTTATACTCAAGAATAGTCTTTACAATAAAATTACATCCATTCTTAACACATATTTTTGACTGCTTTTAATTTTAAAAAACCAATTAATACATTGAAATATCCAAAAATGTTTGATATATTTCATATGGCTTTTAACAAATTTAGCGAATATTTATTCAAACTATTCATATATTTATCCATATATTTATTTTGGACTAAAATAGACTATAAGTGGAAATGTGTTATAATTGATGCTTTCATCGAGAAATTTAATATTATTGGAAAAATATTGGTTCACATTATGTACATTATAAGCACTTTTATCACAATATATTTCTATTCATTTATTGATTACTGAATTAATTCGTTTAATCAGAAATTCTTGTCTTTTGAACCAAATTTTATGCTAAATAATTATTACATAAATTCTGATTAAACATAAATTTATTGAAAACAATAAACAAATTAGTGTTTGCATTATTTAGAGGCTAAATGTGTGCTTAAACTGCATAATGACATCTAACAAAAGTTTATTTAAGGTAATTTACACCCACTGTATTGTAATGTACAGTAACTGTATGTGTGTTTAAAATTGTGAATAAATATGGGTTTCAATATTTATTTTACAGACTATTTTCATCTCCAAACAGAATAAGCGCTTAGTTTACGAAAGCAATGAACACTCACTTCACTTCTCTTACTTACGTAAAATTTGAGACTTATTTTCAGAAAAATATCTAAACAATAATATTATAAAATAAAGTTTTAAATCTTTTTCCATTATTTTATGATTCAATGAGCGGAAAGTAATTTAAAATAACCCTTAAATAAAAGTTAAAAATTTTGGTATTGATTTTTTTGTTCACATGTGAAGTTCGTTTCAATGTTATTGTTGTAGTTATTATCGATCCCAATATCAACATCTCTTCATCCCATCTCTTATGACAAACCGAGAGAGCATTCTTTGGGATTACAATTAGATTATGTTATTATCACTACTTTTAAACATTTCAAGCATTACTTCAATTCTCTAATTGTCTTTTATATGACTATTCGAGTGATAATTCTGGTCTCAAAGGCAGCTATTTTTGTCACAAATAAATCCTTTTTCATTGCCTTTTCTATGTATTAAAATTTATATATTGTTTCATAAATGTTAAAAACTATAAACTTTCTGATTTGAAGTTATTTGTAAGTTAACTTGAATTCAAATGCATAAACATTTAAATAATTAAATCTAATTTTGATAAAATATTCACTAATATTATGGAGAAATTAAAGTGAAAAGACATTTATTTTTATTAACTTATATTTTCATTATTAAATTTATATTAGCATTAAATTTAAGCTAAATAATTGAATGTGAAGTCAAATTTGTAAATCAGTTTTTGATTTTAAATTTCTAGTTTGTGCACACATTTCCTGAATTATATGCAGTGCTTAGTGTTTGACATAAAATATTGATTTTATTATTTACATTTTCGGTGATATATTTTTGTTCACTAAAAACATTTTGATCTAAAAATATCATTTGAAACGGATTTCCAATCTCATTGCTCTTATGCCTCGAACTGCGCTAAACCTTGTATTTCGATGTTTTCTGTTTGTTATTTCACTTATTTTTCTGTAATTCAGTTATAAATACAATTTGATTGGTATATAATTTATATGCCAAATATCATTGACTAAAGATTTTTGGTATTTAAGGTATAACTTTACTCAACAATTAGTCTATAGTTTATCGGGAAATATAATATTTTTAAAATGATATCAAAAGATATTAACGGATAATATCCGTCATTTAATCCATAATTGCATTGCATTTACAGTTAATATCGAAAGTTGAGAGTAATTCTAGTCGTGTGGCCAATAAGAAGGAAAACCAAATCAAGAATAGTTATAAGAAATGTCTTCCCTGTAAGTCAACTCAACTCTCATTTCACTATTGCATCGACTATTGGATTACAATAATCTGTTTTTTCAATAAAAATATTAACTTTCAATATATTTTCATTACATGTGTTGTGAGAAAAGATGATTTCAATCGGTTTATACTGCACTCGACATCATTTCAAAAATCTAAATCTGATTATATAAACGCATCGCATATTGACGTAAGTCTTAAAGCTTTACATTTAAAAATTATTTTAAGCCCAAAAACATTACTTTCACTTCAAAGTCAAAAACACGTTAAACTTTGTATTTCTCTTTCAATGTATTAAAAATATCGCATAAAAACACAATAAAATAAATTTCTCCAGAATTTGATAATAAATATTTACGAGCGACAAAAAACATGGGATTACTTTTAACACAAAGTTTATATAATTTTATAATAGTTTTACGACAAGTTTTGTGTTAAAATGTATTTTAAAACTAAATAAAAGGGCGCTTTTAAAGCGGTTATGCGTTTTGTTTTTGTCTATAATTAGAGTATATTAAAGCCGAACGCATACATCGGTGCTCAGGGACCCAATGAATTCACCATAGTCGACTTTTGGTCCATGATATGGCAAAGCGAGTCCCATATCATCGTTATGCTGACCAAAGTGTTTGATTTCATACGTGTTATGTGCGCCCAATACTGGCCACAAACGGTCGACTCGTCTGAAATCTACGGACAATTTGAAGTCACTTTAATAGATGAGGAGAAGACCGCCGATTATGTCATCCGAACCATTAAACTTGGATGGACCAAATGTAGTCATTTTCAGTCATAAATAAGTTTATTTATTTTTCCTAATAATAAATGCATTGATATGTTAGGAAATGCTGAAATCAAAGCGCTCCGGAAGTCTGGATTTAGATTCCGGTGAATATAGGATTATATATCAATTACATTACCACAACTGGTCGGCCAATTCGTGTCCATTTTCCGACTCTATATTAAGATTTCGCAAACGAGTAAAACTTTATTGCGAAGAATTACGTGATATAAACACCGGACCATTGATTGTTCACTGCAGGTATTACTCGCTAACTTATAAAACCATTGTTTGCTTTTATATTGGATTATATCATTACAACAATACAA